>PVIJ01007026.1:0-28979 GCA_004024925.1 Scalopus aquaticus | reverse complement strand
GTACAGGACAGAGGAGTGGGTCCGGCGAGAGGGTTCACCAGAGACAGACTGGGGAGCAGAACAGGCAGATGGACCGAAATACACTGCTGAGGGGAGCAGCCAGCGAGGCAGGAGAGGTCTGCTGAGCCATGTGGGAATCTCCCCAGCCCTGCGTCGGCCCTCAGCCCCTATGCCGCTTGCAGGCCCTCTGGCTCTTGCCCTGGCCTGCGGTGACTGCACCCTCACTAGCCTCCCCTCAGGTCCCTGGAGCCCCGGCCCTCACTTAGTCTGCCCAGGCTCAGATCTCACAATAGCAAGTGAAACCTGCCCTGGTCGAGGCAGTCTAATCTCATCTTGATGTTACTACCCCACATCACCTTGTCTTCCTTATCCAGATATCCTGTGGATTTTGTATTTGCAACAAAATCCATCTGCTCCATTTCAATGGACATTTGTTTCACGCCCACTGCTGAGCCTGACCTCTGAGTCCCTCTCCCCGCCCCCCTCACGCCCCTGCCCTCCCGTCAAGCACACCTCCTCAGAGCTCAGCTTCGTGTCCTCCTCTGTGAAGTCTAGTTTGTTTGCCTTAAAGGCAAAGACCAAGTCTTGCTGCCCCTTTTATCTGATCATGGTGAGGTCAGTGAATGTTTTCGTGGGATTTCTCCTTGTTAGTATAAGCAAGAACACATCTTATTTATCAAGTCATCTTCCATCTCTCGTGTTCAAAGCTCATTGAAAGCAAATGCCACAGACTCCATTTAACCTGCAGAAAGGAAACTCTCTTTACAGAGTTTGCTTTCTGATAGGCCACACTGCCAACAGCTCCACAGCACAGGGCTTAACCGCTGCGCCTTAGGGAGGCCCACAAGTTACCTTTTTTTTAATTAGAATATAGAGTTCAATCTTCTAGCTAAGATAAAAACTTCAGATATTGGTCTTTTTCACCCATTCCTTACCATCAAAACTATATCAACAGTGTTGAACGCCCCGCAGAGCCCAGAAAAAATTTGTTGAATACAGTAAACACTTTGTGTCACCTGTTGTATTCTATACTATATTTTATATTAATCAACTCATTTAATACTGTCAATAATCGCAGTGAAAAGAGACAGCCAAATCTTAAAGACAAGCCTTTTCACATTGAAATTTAACTTTTTCTTTTAAATTTTAAAAATATTATTTAGAGTCTTCACTTTGTAACAAGGGCAAGTGTTCATGTATACTTAATGTCAGCTGAGGGATAGCTTATTGAATGCTTGTCTTTATGGGTTTCTAAAAACAACATTAATACACTGATTAGTTCTATTTGTGTATTTGACTATTGAGCACATAAAAATGATAGTAAGTCGTTTATAGGAGTTGTCCGGAGAAAATTCTCAGCATCACCAGGCAATTTGTGTATAGTCTGTTATGGTTTTATGTTAATGACTTCAGTTGAGTATTCTTTCTCTAATGAGTAAAACACTATAAATATATATGTTTACATATATGCCGTATACATGGGTGCATGCAAATAGTCAACTTACTACAAGAATAGGCATGTGTATAATAAAGATAATGAAAATAAGTGTCTTTACTAAAACTGCAGCATTCACAATCTCATAACTTGATAAACTATGTAACTTAGGCCTGTAAATGTGGAATAAGTGAAAGCCACTATCAGGGACTGACTTCAGGAGCATATGCATAGGCTCTCTGCCTGAGCTAAGTAGTTGTAATGTGTTTTCATGTGATGTGTGTAACGTAAAATCCCAACAAAAGGAATCTCATTTCAAAGAGATTGATTTGGGGTGAGAGAAGGTGATGCGATATTCATCTCTATATAGCTTCTTAAAACTGATTTACTGCAGTGGCTTGTGAAAGTAACAGATGTTTATTTGAATGAATATTCATTCACTGACATCAAGTTCCAGTAGATGACACTTTCCTCTTATGAGGTCATATTTTCCTCTTACAAAGTGTTTGCTATGGCGGTTGCCAATTGTCTATTTAGAAGACATAACACTAAGGAGCAACGTAAAGTGGAGTATTGATGTATAAAGATGTAGAGTCTGAACCAGAGGTAAATATGCTGATTAGAAACAGCAATAATGTCAGATATAAACGTCATAGTGACTTACCTTATCCTTCCTGACAGCATCATGAGAGCTTCTCATCAATTACACAGATTTTCTTTTAAATTACCTGCTTAGTACACTGCTTTAGCTATGAAAATATTTATTTAAGAAAGAACACTATCAAGAAGTGAAGTAACTTTAAATCACCATAGAAACCAAATAACTTTATTGTGAAGTTTTTAAAAAATCATAAAATTCTGTATTATATATATTATATATAAATTATAATTATTTGGACCAAGCTACATCTCTAACACTTGCTATACAAAATCTTGCTTTCTTGTATGTGTGTTTTTAGAGAAAACAGCAATATCAGAAGTACAGATAGCCTGTTATAGTTGTTTTGTTTCATAAATTCATGCATTTGGGCTAAGTTATCATATCTAGTTTCTTTGGCTTGGCAAAAGGTTGTTTTGGCAAAACTTTCATTAGTATGTCAAATTGTCTTTTAAGAAACTTGGCCAGGATCACTGTTCAAGATGATAATTTATAAATTTTAAACCTTATTAATATGCACTCCCATTCCCCTCCCCCAAGACAATGGTTCTGTTGGATTCTGCTGTGCTATGATCCAAACAAAAATGTGTTACAGAATTCGAGTAACAAATAATATCATTTTAGGAGCAAAGTTGCATGAGATAATGATTCTTGATCCATGAAATACCTAGAGCATTTAGCAACATAACTAAGTCTCCATAATCATTGCTATCAGAAACATATTATATAGACATCGAAATCTGTAGCTATTTAAAAAAATATATCACGCTAAACCATTAGAATCAGCCTTCTTTCTCAAACTCATGGATGCATTTTCTGTGACCTTCTAACTCTTTAGATAGAGTGGTTCTCAATTTTGGCTGCACATTAGAATCATCTGGTGATGTTCGGGGAGCTGTTAAAAATCATGATGCACAGGCCACTATGTCTGATCAACTTGAATCAGAAGCTTGGGGGTGAGACCCAGAGTTGAGAACAGGGGCTGAGAACTACTTAGTGGTAAGGATGCTGGAAATCAGTGAGGAGGAGAAACAGTAAGAAAAGAACATCTATTAATTAAAGAGTAAATATCAGTGACTGTTCAAATTGCTTTGCTTTAGCTCTATGATACATAGAAAGAGATTATTAGGTTGTTTTTTTCTGACTTCTTTGAACATTTTAACTTCAATTCTACCTATTATATGAAGGGGCAAATTTCCAGATTATAGTGTATACCTATTAATTAATATTGAAATATACCATTGATGTAAGTTGCCCCTATATTTCAATATGTTATAATTATTTTTAATTTAGGGAGTTCTTTTTCAAAGAAGTAGTATTGAATAGGTACTTACAAAAATATCTTATGAGTTAAAAATGTCAAAGTATGTATGTTACTTTGTAGACATGATGCAGAGTGAATAACTCAAACAATAGTTGGAAGCAGCAGAGATGTTCTTGGGAAGTGAATTTTGCTCATTCTCAGCTTGAGGAAAAATGATAAATCTATATTTTGTGTTGTTATTCCTTAAGTTTGCTCATTTTCATAAAGTATGTTTTACTGAGGTGTCTTGAATTATCCAACAAGGAAGATGGGTAGAGGTAGAAAAATTCCCCCTAACGTTAAAGTAAGTTGGAAGGAGTGATTTATTTACTTAGATACAATTGAATTTATTAACCTAGAAGACAGTATAGTCCACTGATTAGATTTAAATAAACCCAGGTTAAAAACATAGCTAGGTCACTCCTCCCCATGTTTCTGGCAACAAGGTCAGGACTCACTTTTTTATCTATAAAAGGGGCATATTTATGTCTTCTGTGCAAGATTGTTATTTTGGGGCTATTAAATGGGGGGAGGGGAAGATATTGACAGAGCCCTTGGCATTATGTCTGGCACAGAAAAAGTTCTGAATAAAGGGTAGTTATTTTAAATGTTCATGCCAAGTTTTCTTTTTTAAGACTATTTTTCCCTCTGGTAATATAGGCTGCATTATTTTAACTGCCCACTGTAGACTTTGACATTC
The DNA here is from genome assembly GCA_004024925.1 of Scalopus aquaticus. NCBI lineage: Eukaryota > Metazoa > Chordata > Mammalia > Eulipotyphla > Talpidae > Scalopus > Scalopus aquaticus. Next base: position 24,883 of record PVIJ01007026.1, on the reverse strand, counting down.
ATGAAGGTTGCAGTAAAACTTTTCATATTCCTAAATTTAAGTACAGAGTAGTAAGGAGACTGAGTTGCTGTCGAAGTGCACTCACAGCTATGTGATTTGACTGCATAATCCCCATGCTCACGCATTAACTGAGGAACCTGTTCTGGGACTAGACTGGAAACGTGCAAAATGTGTCTCAACAAATCTGAAATTGCCTCCCTGATGGACCATCTCAGGTGCCACTTCAAGAGTGAGAATCAAGAGTATTAAATCATCACAGTCTAAGAGAATTCTGATTTTCTATATATTGTGTTTCATTGATCATAAAATGCACATTTAGCATCTCTAAAATCAAAATGCATCATCCAGTCAACAATGTCTTAAATCACTCTCAGCCAGGCAACATTTGTGAAGTAGTTGGCATTGTCTGTGACTGCATAAACTTGGCCATAGCACATCATATCATTGTGATGCATGATATCATCCCAAAGCCATGAAAGTTTAAGAATATTCTTTAAATAAATAAACAATAAAAATTCTAAATTCTGTCAATAGTTTAATTGACAGCAATTTTTTCTTATGTAATAGCACATAAAATAATAACACATTAAAATAAAATCTTTAATTTGAGTAACACTTAGTGTCATTGTTTAGATGACAAAACTTTTCTCAGGGTTTTAAAATAATGTTGATTTTACAATTGACTTTTCAATTTCGCAAAATATGGTAGAAGCATATACTAATTAATCATATCTACTAAACTATGATGGTTCAAGTATCAATACATCTAAAGGTATTTATGTATTAAAGAAGAAATATTTAATATGCTAAATACTGTGTTCACATATTCTAAATACTAGGTTTGCAAAGATAATTATAGTTAATAGTTATTGAGTACTTACTGCATGTTCAAGCATTATTCTGTATTCTTTACATGCCTTAGACTTCTCACATGACCCTATAAGATAACTACTATCACCATTTTATTGATTAGAAAATTAAGGCATACGGAGGTGAAGAATTTTCAAAGAACACAAAATAAGTGTAGAGCCAGGATGCAAAATCAGATATTTTGATTCTGAAGCCCCTGATCTTGTTTAGATACTATAGAACTGAATGATTGCCCCTGCCCCCAAGTAGCTAGCCCTATAGTAAGAAATAAAGATAAGCAAATAATCAAAATATAGCAGAGCAATTGTCATAATGGAATATGATGGAAAGTACAACGGACACATAGTAGAGGAATCACCTCAGTCAGCATGTAATAACATACTATGTATCATTATCTAGTTAGCGTATGTTTTACTAAGTCTATAAGCTCATCCAAAGGCAGGGACCTTATCTGTTGGCTTGCTATTGTATCATTAGTGCTTGGCAGAGCACCTAGCCCTTAACTGTGGCTTGCATTTTGCTTCAGGGAGTAAGGAAGGCTAAGAAGAGGTAATATTTGAGTAGGTACATTACAGTTTTTGTAATGCAATTTGACTATATACTTCAAAAACTTTTACAATGTGCCTATGTCTAGCAATGCTAGATTCAATGCTCAGAATTCATCCTAAATAAAAAATAATCGTCTCAGTTGTTGTTTAGGCTACGTTTGTTCAATAACTATTAAATGCCCATCCCCCCAAATAGATGTCCATGTCCTAATTTCTGTAACCTATGAATATGTACGATTACAAGGCAAAGGAAAATTCAGGGTGCAGATGAATTAAAGCAGCCAATAGTTTACCTCAAAATAGGGAGATTATCCTGGATTATTCAGGTAGGCCCAATGTAATCATAAGGACATTAAAAGCAAAAAAGTAAGGCAGTAGGAAAGAGCAGGAGGAGGAGATGTAATGAAGACAGAAACTGGAATAACATGATACTTTGTGAGGACTCAATCCACTGTTGCTGACTTTGAATTGGAGGAAAGAGCTACAAAGCAAAGGATGGAGGAGACCCCCGAAGCCAGGCTGGGTAAAAGACAGGACCTGCGTCCTCCCATACAACCCTAGGAGGAGGACAATGCAGATCTCACATTGGATCAGTGACCCCTATGTCAGATTTCCTTTTTTTTTTTTAAAGATTAATTTATTTTTCCATACAAGCTAGGGTGCAGGCCAGAGATGTGGGGCAGTGAGAGGGTTCACCAGAGACAGAGTGGGGAGTAGAATAGGCAGAATGACTGAAATACACTGCTGAGGGGAGCAGCGGGCGAGGCAGGAGAGATCTGCTGTGCCATGTGGGAATCTTCCTGGCTGGGCATCGAACTCATGCCGCTGACAGCTCCACAGCGCTGCGTTTAACCCCATTGTGCCACCAGGGAGGCCCCCCACCATGTCAGATTTCTAATCAAAGAACAGCAAGATAATGACTTTTTGTAGTCATGAGTCTCTAAACTTGTGGTACTTTGTTATATCAGTAATAAGTAACTAACATAGTTGATAAAGTAGAAAATTTTTTATGATTGATTGTCTCACTAAGTAAGTAGTTGCTAGACTTGTGAATAATAGACCAGTAAAATTCTAAAATTACAGGCTTTAAATTTTGTTACCTTATTCTAAACTTATTGCTTAAAATTGTAACACAATATTAGCATATTATAAGGTAGTTTTACAAAGGAATAATAATGTAAATATAACAGCAAATGTCTTTATTTTTCTTACTTCATTCAGGATATAAAAATATCCCATGCCAGCACTATTTGATGATCAAGCATTAGGAATCTCTGTATTAGCTGCATTTTGATGCCTTTAGTGTATAGATTTGATAGTTTCCTAAACAGAGGGAGATTGGCATAACAACTACTGAAAGTCCTTAGATTATAAATTCTTAGTTCAGAATTCTCAGAGTTTTGAAGTTAAAGCATCCTGTGATTATTTTTGCTGTGGTTTTTATTTCTTCCTATCTTGTCTAACCATATATCCAAACCATGCTGTATTGGTTTCCAATAGCTGCTGTAACAAATTACCACAAACACAGTATCTTGAAACAACAAAACATTTACTGCCTTGCAGTTTTGGAGGTCAGAAGTCTGTTATCACTTTCTCTGGGCTAAAATCAGATGGCAGTTAGGCCATGCTCCCTTCAGAGCCTCTGGGGGCTTTCCTTGCCTTTCTCAGTTCCCACAGCTGTACTCTTTAGTTCATGGAACATGCTTCCCCAAATGTCTCTCTGCTGGGGTAGTCACATGGCCTTTCTCTTCTGTGTCAAATCTCCCTCTGCTTCCCTCTTACAGGGATATCTGCAATTACATTTAGTATCCACCTAGATAAACAGGATAAACCTCCACTCTCAAGATCCTTAATTTAAGCACATCCAAAGTCTCCCTTGTCAGATAAATTTAACAGATTCCAGAACTTGGATACATTTAGGAGCCATTACTCAGCTTACCACATTTGCTTGGTTTTCATATACATTGCATAGCTGTTATATTTATTTTAAGTAGGAAAATTTTGTAAGAACCAATTAAGTTATTCCTTAAGGTCATGACATATTCTAAGACATCTAGACACTAGAAAATGCTGCCTATATGACTACCAAAGAAATGGGGGAGAGGTGTCAAAATACAATTAAGTAGATTTGGTTAATAATTTATTTCTTATGTAGAATGTCCTCTACAGAAAGCCTCTGCTATGTAGAAAAGTATAAACTATTTGTGACTATTTCACATTCATTTTGGAACATTTTTTGAAAATCTGGGTGCAGAAATGACACTCAGACTGCTTGTGCAGAACAGCCTACTGAGCATCTCTCAACAGATGCTTGGGAACCCCCATTTCAGCAATGTTTTCCTGAGATCAGCTGGTGCAAAAGCATTTAAAAAAAAAGTAATTTAAGAGAGCTCGGAGGGCCTCTTCTTCCCTCTACTGAATCTCTGCTAGACAACTGGAAGATCAGTTGCATCGTCAGGGAAAATAACACAACAAAACCAGCTGGCAAACCCAGTCCTGGACGTGACACCAGCTGTCCTGTTCTGGTCTGTCCTCTGCTGCTGAGGTTGGGTAAACAGTGTCTGAGTGAGTCCAACCCACCCAAAGTCCAGCTGACAGGAAAGACTTGGATATAGAAAAGATTTGTCTCCATAAGGGTCTGTTCCTAATGGATGTGATACACCTCTTGCGTGCCTGGAAAGGGAGAGACATTCTAAATCAGGATGTAAAATTCTCTTCCAGGAATTACAGGATTTCACAGGTAGCTCAAAGGGAACTATATGTAGGCCAGAAGAAGCAGCAGATTGTGTCATATTCCCCAGGCTGACAAAGAGCAATCTCACTTTCACCTGTTTCCTATTGGGGTGAGTTTGAGATTTTTTTTCCTTTTTAAAAATGATTCAACTTTTTTTTTTTTTTAATCAACAGAAATCTATTTCTCACAGTTCTGGAAACTGGAAGTAAGAGCAAAGTGCTGGCAGATTTGGTGTTTGCTGAAAGTCAGTTTTCTCATTCTTAGATGGTTGTTTTCTTACTGAGTCCTCACATGGTGAAGGGCAAACAACTCTCTTCAGATTTCCTTTATAAGAGCAGTAAGCCCTTTAATGAAGGCTCTGACTTTGGGTCCTAATCACCACCCAAAGGGTCAATGTCCTAATACAATCACCCTGGGGGTCAGGATTTGAACATATGGATTTGGCAGATACATTCACTCTATAGAAAGACATTAATTTAGTTCTTGACTTTATAAACACACTCTCACTCAGGCACACATGGAAGGCATGTTGAGAATACAGTGGTAAGGAATACAGGCATTAGAAACAAATAGACCAGGATTATAATTCTGTAATAGCTGTAAACTTGAATGTGTGACACTGAGTCTGTTGATTTCAACTGTTAGGTATACACTAATTCCTACATCTGTAAAATGGAGATAATAATAACTTGCTTGCTTTATATAGGTATTGTGTGAGAGCTAATAGAGATCTGATAAGTAAAAACTTTGGTCCATTTAAAATCAGAAATAGGAAAAGGTTGCCATTTTATTAAATATTAAAAATGTTTTAGAAACAATGGACAATTCCTAAATAAATGAAATGAATCACCTTATTTATGGATATAGACCTTCAATAGTGTGTAAATACTATCTTACCCCAAATTATTGTAAAAATTCTCTGCAATTCCAATTAAAGTCCTGATTATGCACTTACTTTGCTGTTATTGTGTGTGTTTAAGACCACAAGCCAACATGCACTCTCATGTTCATTATATAATTATTCACAATAACCAAACCATGGAAGCAATTTAAATGTTTGTTGACAGACAAATGAATAAAGAAAATCCATAATGAAATATTATGGATTAAAACAAGAATAAAAAATACTATATAGGGCCTCCCTGGTGGCGCAGCGGTTAAGCGCTGGGCTGTGGAGCTGTTGGCAGCAGCGATGCAAATTCAACGCCCGGCCAGGGAGAATCCCACATGGTGCGGCAGACCTCTCCTGCCTCGCCCGCTGCTCCCCTCAGCAGTGTATTTCTGATCTGCCTGTTCTTCTCCCCACTCTGTTTCTGGTGAACCCTCTCGCCACCCCACACCTCTGGCCTGTACCCCAGCTTGTATGTATAAATAAATAAATCTTTAAAAAAAATACTATATAATTTAAACAGCTAATCCACAATTATTTATAACATAAAATAACCTGATAATAAAAAGGGCAAAGGATCTGAATATACAAATCCCAAAACAGAAAGACATACATTTAAATGGTCAATAGGTATGTGAAAAAATGTATCAGTTATCATCAATAAAATGCAAATCAAAACCACAATCAGATATCATTTTATACATGTTAGAATGGTTATTTCTAAAAAGACAAGAAATAATAAGCCCTGGAAAGGGTGTGGACAGAAGGGAAACTTTGTACAGTGTTAATTAGACTGTAAATTGGTATAATCATTATGGAAAACTATGGCTTTTCTTCAAAAAATTAAAAAAATAAAAATATCATTTGACCCAGCAATCTATTTCTAGGTATATATTCAAAAAAGATGAAATCTGGACTGAGAAGAGCTATCTATGCCCCCATGTTCATAGCAGCATTATTCACAATAGTTAAAGTATGGAAATAACCCAAACATCTGTTGACAGAGTTGATTAAGAAACATACAGGACCTCCCTGGTGGCGCTGTGGTTAAGCCCTGAGCTGTAGAGCTGTCGGCAGCGGTGACACAAGTTCGAGGATTCCCACTTGATGCGGCAGACCTCTCCTGCCTTGCCGCTGCTCCCCTCAGCAGTGTATTTCCATTGATCTACCTGTTTTGCTCCCCACTCTGTCTCTGGTGAACCCTCTCACCGCCCCACACCTCTGGCCTGTACCCCAGCTTGTATGCAAAAATAAATAAATCTTTAAAAATATTATACACAGACACACAAACACACAGGAATATCATTCAACTTTCAAAAAAGGAAATCTTGACCATTGCAACCACATGGATGAACCTGGAGGACATTATGCTAAGTGAAATACACACAGAAATACAAATATTGCTAGATTTCATTGATATGTGAAATCTATAATAGACTCATAGAAGGAGAGAACAGAATGGTTACAAGGGGCTGCGAGGTGTGGGGAATGGGGAGATATAGCTTAAAGAGTATACAATATCATGCAAGATGAATAAGATCTGGAGATCTAAGGTACAATATGGTGAGTATGTTAACAATACTGTATTGCATACTTGAAACTTACTAAGAGGGTAGATCTTCGTTATCCTCACTACAAAAAAGAGTGAGAGAGAGAGAGAATGGTAACTCTGGAGGTAATAGATATGCTAATTAGATCTATTGTGGTTGTTTTACAATGTACACATGTATCAGAATATTAATTTACACAATTTAAAAATACATAATTTCTATTTGTCAGTTATACTTTCCTAAAACTGGAGAAAATGGTATGAAAAAGGAAAGGGCTGAAAGTAGTCAAGATGATTTGAAGATGCACAAGAGGAAAAGACGTGTTCTCTCTAACAAATATTAACATTAAAAGCTATAGGCCTCTGTGGCCCGGTTTTGGGCCAACCCTGTTTGGCTGAGCATTCACCCATGAGGGGATAGGTAAACTCAGGTGCTTCATTTGCATACTATGTTCTTTCTCTTCTCTCTATTGCACACTAATTCTATTAAAGTTCTTTTCTATTGAAGCTCTTACACACTAAAGAGTATGTTTTGTCTTTAGCCAGTGGACGGCAGAACCTACTTAGAGTGTGAAAGTTTTGGGGGGGTATCAGAGTGCCCCTCATTTTGCTCACTAACAAAATGATTACTATCTATACTATCTAGAACTCACTAAAATCATCAAGAAAATGACAGACGACTGCATACAAAAATGGGCAAAATGGATGAGTAGGCAATTCACAAAAGAGGAAACACAAATGACAAGGGAAAATTCCAGTCTCACTGATAATCATGTCCATCACTACATAGTTGGAAAATTTATTAATTCTGAAACTTGTGCTTGCATAACTCATAAGACATATTTTACAAAAAAAAAAAAAGACACAACACACCATTAGAAAACTGTCATAGAACAACCTTTCCCATTTTGTCTATTTAATGGAGACCCTCAGAAGTGAGAGAGAGATAATAGGTATGAAACCAATTTAAAGATGTAAAAGCACTACACAAATCCCTTGTTACAATTTCACATCATAAAGGAAATGAAATTCATGTCTGACTCCAGGCATAAAGGAATGAATCTTGTAGTAAATTCAGAAGTTCCTGGACACTTGGCCACCAGGAAATTCCAGACTAAGAAACAAAGGAGGGCTGTTTCTGTCAGGCATCTAATCTTGACCTGCTGTTCATGGGACTAACCTATTTGAAAATGAACTAATCTAAATTAACATCTGGAAATAATATTAGCAAGAGATTAGAGGTAAAAACTTTACTCTTATTTTAAAAGTTGGGGGGGCTCCCTGGTGGAGCAGGGGTTAAGTCTCAGTGTTGTCATGCTTTCACCACTGAGGCCTGAGTTTGATTCCCTGCCAGGGAACTAACCCACATGTGGTGCAGCAGACTACTCCTGTCTCACCCTCTGCTCCCCTCAGCGTGTATTTCAGTAGATCTGACTGTTCTGCTCCCTGCTCTGTCTCGGGTGAACCCTCTCACCCCCTGCACCTCTAGCGTACACCCCAGATCTTGTATGCGTAAATAAATAAAAATAAATCTTTAAAAAAATTAAATTTGAGGAGAGAGGATACTATCTATATTCTTTATCAGATAAAACTAGATTTTAGAATAGTCATGTACTGTCATATTATCAAAATTCTTTTTCTATTTCAAAGCTTTTGTGTGTCACTTAATAAATTTTAAAACTATATTTTAAATTATTAAAGTACTGCATTTTAGGGTAAAAACATCCAAAGAGAATAAAAGAGAAAGGTAAGCATAGATTGAAGTTGTAAGTCACATCTTCAGTTGCAATAATTAAGAAAATTGAATAATATTTTCTTATTAAAATAACAGTGTAATAAATAATAATAATCCCACATTTTTTCCAAATGGAAAACTATCAGATCCTCAGCAATAGCAAGCTACTGAGGTACCAGGAACAAATGGGAACTTGAAAAATCCTAAGATTTTGAGTTCTTACAGCAGAAGGTATGTCTCCCATTACCTGAACTAATGTCTTACTGTTTCACATTCCTCTTTTTTGTTCCAGTGTCTCTACCAAAAATACAGGAATAATCTATCTTTTGTGGTAATATAAAAAAGTAACATTAACAAGACCTGAATATTAAAAACTCTGTAACTTCAAATATCCCATAGATATTCAGAAAGTTCTCACCAAACAAATATTCACTACTACTGTTATTGAACTACTACTACTCCCTCAACTACTGATACTCGTAGTATTAAGAATAAGAACATATAGATGAGTTATTTTTTAATTAAGCTCTGACAGTGAGCCACAGGTTTTACTTGATTTTCTTTCATTTTTTCAAACTATAATGTACAAGACTTAACACTATTTCAGAGTGAAGCAAACTGAGATGAAAGATTTTAAGTAACTAACTTACCCTCACACAGAGCTGAAGTCTGTATTTGAACTAGGCAACACTCAAACCTTCTGTGCTTTTGAATCATTAAGCCTAGCTGCCTCTCAGTCCCATAAACTTATCCAATGGAACTTCTGAAAGTACATTGAACCGCCATTAGTAACAATTTTTGTGGTTGCTAATCAGATATTTTAATGAAACTTATTTGAAATTATTTAAAACCCTGTACTGATATGAAAAATAACATTCTCAGAATAAAATCAATCAGTTTTAAATTCTTTGAAAATCTAACCTTAAAAGGCATTTTGTTGGAAATAATTGAAAATTTGATCACTTTGCACACTATCTCTTGGTGGTATAATTGAAATTCATGGTTTTAAGTAATGCCAAAACACTGACAAACCCCAAACTTTAATCCTAAAGTCAGCTTCTCCTCAAAGTCCCATTCTTTGTACATAACTGCACTGGGACTTTTCCAAGAAGATACCCCCTATGGCCTCCCTGGTGGCTCAGCGGTTAAGCGCTGCTCCGGGGATCTGTCGGCAGCCTTGCCCGCTGCTCTCCGTCAGTCTGCCTGTTCTGCTCCCCACTCTGCCTCTGGTGAACCCTCTTGCTGCCCCATGCCTCTGGCCTGTACCCCAGCTTGTATGCATAAATAAATAAATCTTTAAAAATAAAAGAAGATACCCCCTAGTCATGTGAAAAAATAACTAAAATGAGAACAATTTCCCCATACTATTATACAGAGCTCTCCCTTAACTGACTCTTAGTACTCTGGTTTTTCATTCGATTTACCACAATTTGTAATTCACTAATTTAAAATGCTTGTGCATTTTCTCCATTACTAGAGGTTAGTTTCAAGAGGGAAGGGATCAAGTTTTATTTTGTTCACCCCATATTCCTAGTAGGTAGAACAGTGTGTGACTTATCAACAAAACTTAAAAATGTACTTGGTAAGTGAATGAGACAAAGAGTAAATGTCATTTGTATCTCCTCTTGTATTCCATGACTTGATAAATAAGAAAAACAGGAAGGGTGATAGTTTTCTTGTGGGTCTTAGTTCAGTTTAATCTCAAATGAAAAAAAAAAAAAGGTAAAAGCCCTTACTAAATTTTTAAGGTTGCTGTAACAAAATTTCACAAACTGGTTTAGACAATAGAAATTGCTTGTCTCACAGGGAGTCCAGAAGTCTGGGTTCAAAGTATAGACAGGTTCATGCTCTCCCTGAAGGAAATGCTCTGGGATTTTCTCCAGATTCTGGTAGCTCCTTGGTTTGTGACAGCATAACTTCAGTCTTCTCATGGTGTTCTTTCCCAGTGTGTGTCCAAATAGCCCCTTTTACAAAGATACTAATATTGGATTAAGTGCCCACCCTACTCCAAAATAACCTTAACTAATTACAACTACAATGACCTTTTCTGAAAAGAAGGTCACATTCTGAGTTATTGAGGGTAGAGACTTCAACACAGGAATGGGGCAGCAAGGAAGTTGGAGGGGGACACAATTCAGCCCATAGGAAAGTCATAGGCAGGGGTGAGCTTTTATATTTCTGTTTTCTTTTTGTTAGGAAACAGATGTGTTCCAGCAGATCTTTTAGAAAAATATATCTACTTGTGCAAGCAATGCTAATTGAAGAAGCTATAACCTGGAGGCAGAGAGGCTAATTTTAGGTAGTTTAAGGGCTACAAGCAGTACAAAGCCCTTAAGGGGCGGCAGGATCTGGTCACTCTACCTTGCCAGCCTCAGGGCAGATCATTCTCCCTTTGTCCTCCATCCAACCAACTTTGCCCCAGTACTGAGAAGCCTACGGTTCTTTCCTCATCAGTTTCTTTGAACTTGTTCTTTATGGCTAGATTGCTCTCTTCCTGCCTACATCTTAAATGCCACCACTTCAGTGCTCAAAGAAAATAGCACTTCTTCAAGAAATCTTTACTTGAGCTCTCTCTACTGAAATTGTCTGTTGTTCCAATTACTAGCTCTTACAATTCTTTTTCTGCCTGGGAAGCCTTATCACAATTATAATTACATGATTGACTTTATAATCTGTTGTTTACTGTGTGGCCACTCTGTTGATTATAAATTCCATGAGGGTAGAGACAGCACTGGTTCTAATGTCATTGCCATTGCCTTAGCCTCATGTCTGGTGTGGAATTGGTGCTCAATATAATTGGTTGCATGAAAGATGTATTAAGAACCTGTGACAAGGTGAGGATGGAAAAAATGTTAGAACTTCTGTGACTAGGAAACTGGGGCAATCCCACTGGTCTGAGGACATCGAATCTTGTTCCCCCCATCACTTCTCCCTTCTCTCAAAGCCCCTCAATAAAATGGTTTGACCCTAAAAAAAAAAAAAAAAAACCAAAAAGGAAAGAGAGAACAGCTTCAGAAAAATTTATGATTTAGTAACTGGAAATGGTAAGCAAGGAAGAAGTCAAAGATAACTCAATGGTGTTAGAGAAGGATGGACCGCTGATAGAAATGAGGCTAGTGGGACTTATGTTAGGCATCTCATTTTTGGCACTTTTTTTTTTAAAGATTTTATTTAGTTATACATACAAGAGCTGGGGGTATTGGCCAGAGGTGCAGGGAGTGAGAGGATTCACCAGAGACAGAGTGGGGAGCAGAATAGGTGGATTTACTGAAATATACTGCTGAGGGAGCAGTGGGGAGACAGGAGAGGTCTGCTGCACCATGTGGGAAGCTCCCTGTCTGGGGATCGAACTCGTGCTGCAGTAGCTGTGGATAGCTTCATAGTGCTGAGACTTAACCCCTTGCTCCACCAGGGAAGCCCTCAATTTTGGCACTTTTAATGTAAGATGGATGATGAGACATTTAAGTAGAAACATTTACAAATTAGTTAAAGAAAGGAAGGTAGATAGATATTTGAGGTTGACGTATGGGCTTCATGCTGGTTCTAAGAAATCCTGAATGATCACTGTTGAGGGACAGGTGTTCTGTTTTATTTCTAATACTATATCTTCAGTCATTTTTCACATGTGTATAAGCATTTTTCATTATTAAAATACTCATTGTTAATATAGTTAAATTAGACAATAAAGAAAAATAAAGAGCAGGTGAGCTAGGTACACATAAGTAGAAACTGACTTCCTTATAATGAAAATATAGAACAAAACTTCTGTATGGTCATTTGAAAATGTGACCTAAAACCTTGAAAACAACAATGTACCTCATACTGGATCATTCTTATGTTTGAGAATTTTTCAAAGTAATTAGTCAGATAACTGTATGAGGTTTGCATAGCAGGATGAAATCTCCTTACCTAGATATAACTCCTGCATGGTTGAATTTACTTCCATGCTGGGTTTTTAATAATTTTAAAATTCAGATTATACATAGATTATAAAATTCAGATTATACATATATATATATATATATGTATGTGTGTACTGTTTAGACTATATAGACTATTTCAAACTTTACCTTTTCACCCTATCTTTGACCATAACAATTTATCAAGTTATACCCTAATAACCTAACATTCAAGTTGCTTCCATTTTTACTTTTATAAATATCTTGTGATAAACATCCTTACATAACTTTACTTTATCCAAAGGAGGTGATCTGCAGTGAGCACAAAGTAGAATTGTCATTCCTTTTTAAGACTCTTGATATATTACCAAATCACTTTCCAAAAAGCTGAACCAACTTACATTCTCACTAACAGGATCTGATGTTTTATACTGACACCAAATTTAAAGCTATCTCTCTTTAGATATAGGTGGCTCACTGAGTCCATTTAGTGTCAAACTGGCATTTGTGCTTTGAGAGAGGAAAAAGAAAAGGAGGTCACACATCAGTCATTAATGACATAAATTTAGTGTAAACAAGCTTACATAAATGTGATAAATATTTCAGTCTGTTTATACTGAGTTAATTTGAATTGCATAAGAGAGCAGCTTAACTTTAGGAGTAACATCTATCTCGAAAATGTCTTGTTACTCTCCACTTTTATTTTTCAGGGAACCATTCAATTCTTTGATTGAGACATTTAGCACTGTATGTGCTATATGTGAGATGGCATCTTTTAAAAATATTTTATTTATTTATATTTTAAACTGTGTTGAGGTGTTAACAACACTGTATGATTTAAGGGAACAGGTTCACACATTCAGATCGATGTTACAATACTATTCTCACCACCAAAGTAACCAAAATCTTCTACCACTGTCCATTTGTCTACCTCCCACCTCTGTTTTCCATTTCCACCCCTGCCCCGTCTCTAGTAGTTCAGTTCTGCAGTCAATATTTCTAGGATTTATTTGGTTTCGTTTTGTCTGTTCCTTTGGTTGGTTTCTCCAGTTGTAGCAAGCAATACTAATTGAAGCAGCTATAACCTGGAGGCAGAGATGCTAATTTTAGGTTGCTTGAAGGCTACAATCTAGTACAAAGCCTGCAAGGGTGTGTGAAATCATCTGGTATTTGTCCTTCTTCTGACTTATTTCACTTAGCACAATCCCCTCCAGTTCCATCCATGTTGTTGCAAATGGCAAGATTTCATCTCTTTTAATAGCTGAGTAATCCTTCATTGTGTATATGTATATCATAGTGTCTTTATCCACTTCTCTGTCCATGTGGCACTTAGGCTATTCCTATAATTTTGCTATTGTGTAAGTAGTGAAGCAATGAACATAGGAGTGGATATATGCCTTCGAATTAAGTGATTTTTGCATTCATCACGTAGATACCTACTGGGTCATATGGTAGATCTATTTTTAGTATTTTGAGGAACCTCCATATTGTTTTCCATAGGGGCTGGGCCAATCTACATCCCCATCAACAGTGTATGATGCTTTCTTTTTCTGGTTTCTGGTATTGGGAAAATTGGACAACCTCAACTGGAAAAAAAAAAGAAGGAAACTAGACAGTTCTCTCACTCATACACAAAAATTAACTCAAAATGGATTAAAGACTTAGACATATGACCAAAAATAATAAAATAGAAAAAAACACAGGCAAAACATTCCAAAACATTGGTTTTAGTGACTATCTTTAGGGATTTGACACCAAGAAACAAAAGCAACAATAAGCACATGACTACATCAAACTGAAAAGCTTCTGCACAGCAAAAGGAACTATTATTAAAATAAAAAAGACGTCTTGCCAGATGGATGAAATAGTTGCATATTCTGTATCTGACAAGGGGTAATATCTAAGATGTACAAAGGGCACATACAACTCAAGAAAAAGAGAGCAAAGAACACTATCAAAAAATGGACAGAAGAGCTAAACAGATACTTCTCCAAAGACATACAACAAGCATGTTGAAAAATGTTAAACATCTCTCATCTTCAGCGCAATGCAAATCAAAACCACAATGAGATACCATCTCACTCCTGTGAGAATGAACCATAACCAAAAAAAGGAGGTATCAGTATTTTAACTGTGTATTGATCTCTGATTCCCCTCAATTCTCACTGCACTTGGAGGACAGTATTCAGTAGTATTAAGTGACCAAAAGGAAACTATTCTGAGAAGATTTTCCTTCCCAAATAGATTCAGATTAAACAAGCCAATGCTCTAACATTATATGTGAGGTTTATTCTCCAATGAACTCTTACATACTATTTCATCATAGATGTTTTTAAACTGGGAACACAGTTTACCGCATTGCATTTGCGGCACTAGAAATTATGAAAAGCCTTTTTGCAGAGATAGATGAGAATCCCATTTACTAGAATAGAGATACACAACTTTAAGCAATTTGGAAAAACCTCTCCACTGCTCTTGAAAAATTCTGTTCTGAAATGGAGAAAAAATTAAAAGCCAAACAAAAGTGAAGACAGAATAGAAACAGAAGATGACTTTAGAAAAAAAGCAGAATCAGAAAAACAAAATGAAATTACCACAACATAGCAGGTAACTGAAATTAAAATGTTTTTAAGTGAAAATTCTTATATTTGATTATCTCAACTATGCAATTTTAAAATTATATCCTTTTTCTCTCTTCAAATGTTCGAAAAAATTAATCTTATATTCACAAAAACTTTCTCATGAACACCAATGAGGAATTTTTTTTTCTGCATGGATGAAGAAATTTGGCTTAGAAATTTGATTAGCTATACATGTTTAGAAACAGCTTATATGTAATACAACGGTTTCCACTTTAACATGAGGTTGTGATTATATACAGCTTTGCAGATGTGAAATTTAAATATAACAACATTTACTGAGTGACATAACACATTATTTAAAAACCCATAATAGAATAAACTGTACTTTGCTATTTTAAGATTTTTCCCCTTAAATATTAAGAATTCATTGGTAGAATCAATTCTATCCAACTTTTTAAAAAAAGATTTATTTTTATTTATTTACCCATACAACAACTGGGATGTAGGCCAGAAGGTTGGCGGGTGAGAGGATTCACCAGAGACAGAGTGGGGAGCAGAACAGGCAGATCTACTGAGAGACACTGCTGAGGGGAGCAGCGGGTGAGACAGGAGACCGAGGTCTGCTGCGGTTCAGCTCCCTGACCAGGGTATGAAACTCTGCTGAGGGGAGTAGTGGGCAAGACAGGAGAGATCTGCTGAGCCATGTGGATTGGCTCCCTGGCCAGAGATTGAATTTATGCTTCAGTGGCTGGTGATAGCTTGATAGCTCTGAAACTTTAACCCCTGTGCCACCAGGGAGTCCCCTGATCCAATTTTCTGATGGGAGTTTCAGGTAAGTATGGAATACACTGCCTTTTACTTAATCAATATTTATTTTCCCCTTCATCTTTACTAGCAAATTCTCATTTTGTTCAGCATAATACATTGCATTGCTAAACACTCTGATCTGACGCTACCTGGCATGGGGTACTGGAAATGGAACGTATTTCTGGACAAAGGCAATCCTACTGGGCATGTGTCAAGGCTTAGCTCTCCTTAGATGGTATTGATCCTCACTCGTTTATCTTATTATTTCCTGAAGCTTAGATGTGAAGTATGGAGACACAAGAATCATCTTGCAACCTTAAGGCATGCGGGTCAGGATGGCGGAAGACAAAGATTCCACCTGGATCCTTGGCGATGCACTATGCAGCTGTCCAAGTTCTAAACTACTCATATCTATACTGTTTTTTCATGACATGAAACAATTCTGTTTAAATTCTATGGTAGAATTTCCTATTATTTGCAGTTATAAACATTCCTATGTCATACAGTGACCAATTCTTTTACAAATTCTTTGTCCTTTTCTGTGTAGGTTAATTGTACCAAGCATTTGTGTGTGTGTGTGTGTGTGTGTGTGTGTTTGTGTGTGTATGAGTGTGTGATGAGCAAGAAAGAGGACACCTGCAAGTGACAGAGTGAAATGTATTAATTCTGAAATACTTTCATACAACCTGTAAATAGTCACTTCTCCAAGCCTTCCAAGTGGTCAAAACCTTGCCCTAGTGGTCTTGATTACTCCCCTGAGGCCCAATGGAACTCCCATGATCCAATATGGATCTCAGGTCAATGTCAGGAACAGCAAGAGGCTTCCAGATCTTGTTCCAGATCTTGTTCCATCTTTCTGTTACAGAGACATCTCCATAAAAGAAGAAGTTCCATGTTCCCCACCTTCATTTACATGCAGCCCCCTTGGATTATTTACTGGGAAGTAAGGTATGGAACTGAGTGGTCCAATGAAGCTATAAAACATGGAAGGCAAGGGGATCTGGAGAGACATTAGAGAGACATATAGAGAAGAATGGCTCACTTTCTTCTTGCCTTAGGGCTTGAACCAAGGACTTGAAGGAGACATGGAGGAGAGACATGTGGGGAGTCTGACAACAGCAGAGATTACCTTGATTTATACTTTGATTTTACTCCTTTTATCCCAGACTTGTCTGGTCCGTTTTGCCCCCTTCCTATGGCTCCTTGCCATAAGGTACCCGAGACTTGTTACAACATTTCAGGCTTCAGTGGCCCTGCTTTGGGCCAACCTGGTTTGGCTGGACACTACCCATGACGGGATAGATAATTTTGGATGTTTCATTGGCTAACTATTTTCCTCTCTTCTCTCTCTATGCACACAAATTCTAGTAAAGTTCTTATACACTATGTATGCTTTGTATGCACATATGACCAGAACCCTTTAGGGTGTGTAAATTTGGGGTCCCTGGGATATCCCCTCAGTCTGCATGCTAACACTTCCAGATAGGTCTTTCCCATGTCTTACGTTTGTTAAATATTTTGAAAGTTGTCTACTTAAAACATTATCCATAAGGACAGCAACAATTATAGTTTATATGCTTTAGATAGTAATAATATATACTATATATTTAATTCCTAACATTTACTTCTTTTTCTTATGGAAAACTTTAATTCTTTCCTTTTTCAGTTTTAACCAGACATACATGAATTTCTTTTCCTTTATGGCAGCTCTTCTGGGTGACATTAGTCTTTTGTTTAATTCTGGCTCCATCAATGTTTTTGTAAATTTTAGTGTCCAAGGTTATTTAATGTTATGCTCCAGGGACCTGAATCTTAGGCAGGTCTCCTTATATCCTCTGTTTTACCTCCTTATTAGCTCACTAAGGGACAGAAAACCTGGATATTTGAGCTGGAAAAAATGGAATCCTACATTCACTGTCATAAAGCAGGTATTTTTCACTCTTTCCAAATACTATTTTATAAGGTCTCAGCTCTTTCCATGATTGCTTCGAGCCAAAGAATATGTATTTGGCTTCCTGCCTTTCTTTGCACAGATGTCACAAAAAACATCTACTTTTTCTCCTTTAAGAAACAAAACAAAACTTTTCACCCCTTTATTGGGAGGGAGCCTCCTTTTTACTTCATTTCTTTTTTTTTTAAGATTTATTTACGCATAGAACAACTGGGGTGTAGGCCAGAGGTGGGGGTGGAGATGGGGAGGGGGGGTGAGAGGATTCACCAGAGCCAGAGTCGGGAGCAGAACAGACAGATGTTTTTACTGAAATACACTGCTAAGGGGAGCATCGGGTGAGACAGAAGAGGTCTGTTGCTCCATATATGGGTTAGCTCCCTGGCCGGGTATCGAACTCAGGCTATAGCCGTGATAGCACTGAGACTTATCCCCTAGGCTACCAGGGAGGCCCCCTTTTTATTTCACTTGCATTTTAACTTTAGCTTCTATTTTTCTCCCCCACATCTTACTTTCCCCAATTAGATTAGAAGAGTGGCGTTCACCATTGTCTTATATTAGAACTGAAATTCTCACCATCTCTGAAAATAAATACAAAAAAGAAATTCATGGTTGGACAGGATTAGGGAAAGATTATTTAACTCAGTGAGCTGCTCTAGTAGGTGACATTTTAGAAATTATAATATAATATTTATGAGTTAAAGGATAGTTTTTAAGGATAAAATCATGATTATCATACAAATACAAAGTGAACATGTCGAAGATTTTATAACTCAGTAAGCAATGAGGAACCAGTAGATGTTACAGACAGTTCAAAAGACAACGTGGAATTAGCTGAGGAATGCTAAGGTGAACATATAAATGAAAGGAGCACCTAGAAAAAAGAGTCATTGTCCATAGGGCAATTATCAATAGTATTCCACTAGACAGTTTGCATTTCTAAGTACAGGGATTATTTGCATCACAATCTGTTTCGTACAAATTAATTTCTATTTCTACGAAGTGGTAAAGTAACCCAGTCAAAGACAAAGTTGATCACCAGATGTATGAACTAGCAAGACACCCCGTAAATGTTGCAGTCTTTCACCATTTTTCCTTACACATGTAACCTGGTGAAGTATAATCAAAAGTCGGTACTTTTTCTTGCTTCTCATCCTGGGCACTGGCTTAATCACCTTTCAAAGATAGAAATGGACTTGAGCAAGAGTGGAGAGAGAGGATAGTTTTTAGGAAACTGCGTAAGAGTGAGGTAAATTGCCTTTTCCCACCCAACGTGGATAGCATTAAGATTTTGGCGCCTAGATCCAGAGCACATGGTTCAAATACCATTTTTGCCACTTACCTCACGTGTTGCTTATTGGTCTAGTTAATTAGTCTTTTGAAGACCCAGTTTCTTTATCTAGATAATTAGGTTAGTAGTAGCACCTAACTGATAATGTAAGAGGGTGGTCCCCAGGAAGAAGGATGTGTTCCAGGTTCCCTGCCCCATCCAAGGGAGGGTGGAGCTGAGCAGGGGAGATAAGAAGCCGGAGAAGAGAGAAGGAGAAACACAGAGGAGAGAGGAGAAGGAAGGAAGCAGGATGGAGAGCCAGAAGAGGCACAAGGAGCAGAGAGACATGTAAAGAAGCTGCATTGGCCTGGACTGTTTGAAACAGATGTAGGTGAGAGACCCATGGGGAGCTTAGAAATGGCAACGTTGATCTGGATTTTGAGTTTGCTCTTTTCCTCACAGAACTGTCTGGCCGTTTCTGACCTTTTTCTATGGGTCCCTGCCGAAGGGTGTTTTAGACTTGTGGCAGGCTTTCGGGCCTTGCTTTGGGCCAATCCCATTTGGGTGAACTTTTGCCCACGAGGTGATGGGTAACTTTGGGTGCTTAGTTTAGAAACTATTATTCCTTGTCCTTTTTTGTATTATTACACTAATTGTACTAAACTTTCTTTTCCATTTAAGGTCTTATATGTTTTGTCTTGATGCGATGGATGGCAGAACCTATTTCAAGTGGGCAGGTTTGGGAGTTCCGGGGTACCCCTCTCCCTGCCCTGTAACAATAAGATTATTGGGTCAAGTGAAATCACCTAGATAAAATGCTTGGCATAGCTGGCTTGACAAAATGCATAAAGGTTAGTTGTCATGTTAATATTTTTGTCAGTATTATACTTTTCTTTTAAATGAAACTATTTTGTCCAAGTTGTGTCCTGCTCAGAGTATATAATATGAAATTAATTTTTTAAACAGCATTGCATGGCATGATATGACAAAAATATTAAAATAAGCTTATTTTTCCAAAGAAAGAAGTAATATTCACTACCAAGAATCATGTTCCCAGAAGCCCCCATTCAGGAAGTCAGGGGGATGGCATTTGAAGTTTGGTTCTGAGGTTGTTCCTCTAACAATTCAAGTTCCTCTCTCATTCTTTCCAGAGAATAAGTACCAGCCAAAATTATGAATGGCCAAGAATATTTAAGATTGTTAACAACAATTAACTCTTTTCTTAAGCCACTTATGTTTCTCTTTTCTCCCCATTAAAACTCTTGACTTTTTGTCTCTGCTGGGGAGGAAGTACCAGTTTAGTTTTCTAACTGAAACTGTGTATCCCAATTCTTTCACCCAAGTAAGTGCATTTGTCTTCTAAATTGCTTCCCGGGTTTTTAAGTTGACAGTATCTAGTGCCAAAACCATTAAGGTATATTTTATGGGTATAGTAATATAATTTACAATAACAGTAAACTCTATCATTCAAGTTTATTTGAAGAAAATTCTGGTCAAGTTAAACTGAAATGGTCATTTTTTCTTTTTGAAATACAAGTTTCTTAAAATTAGAGAAGTGGCTAGGAAGGTGGTAGGGAAAATCTCCTTGAAGCAAGTGTCAGCATATTGAACATGCTTTGGTTTTGCCAAGCTTTCTTTTAGGACTCAACTCTCTCACATGAGACATGACTGATTGGTCTACATCACAGAACTGCAATCCCAGTCCCAGCATGGCAACTAGGACATATGAACTCCAAATTGCTTTTTCACTCCCTCCATTTTTTACTTAAGGTAAAATTACCATAAAAACACCATACATCCTTGCATTGCTTACATACAATGTAAGGATTCTTAGGTGACAATAGCAAAAAACCACCTGCTAGACCCACAAAATCATGAGAAATAATTGTTTGGGAAAGAAACTCACCAATTTGATCTACTCTTTCGTGTGTGTGTGTGTGTGTGTGTGTGTGTGTGTGTGTGTGTGTGTGTGTTTAATTCTGCTTAAGTTAGTCATTTTTCAAAACAGTGGCAGACAAAAAGCAAATTTAATGTCAGGGAAAAGGCTGTTAGAGATAGATGTAGTAACAGTATTGAAAGACTAATAAAAGAAGAGAAAACTGGAAGACTCTAGAAACACTACTAGTGAAAACATATCAGTGGGGTGCTAGTGTAGGAATATACATATATAAACACATATGCATACATATACACATATATATGCTTCAGCAGACTTTCAGGGTATCAATATAAGTTGAATATATAGTGATAATTGTGTAAGTCATTAAGGCATTAACAACAATTTTTTTGTAATCTGTTCAAAAAGGCAGTAAAGTGGCAAATGTGTCTGTACATTTGCAAAAATATTTCTATCAAAACAAAACTTTCATTGCTTAGAGAAATAGACATTCATGTGTAAAATTTATTCCATAAGGACATGAGATTTTATTCCATTAGCTAACATCTGACAGTTTAGAAATTTGTCAATATTTCATATTTTACTCACTTTGTCATGTTCATGTTTTTCTAAAATGCACTCTAGCATCCCATGGTGATAAAAATATAAGGCTTTACTTTCCTTGCTATGGTATGTAATGTTTTACATTTTATCCCAGGAAAATTTCTCTTCTGGGTGTATTTCAGAATAGTTCTATTTTTCAAAAGGAATTTTTGTGCCCTGTTAGGTTGTTTGTATTTCATGTATTGACTAATGATTGTTCTGAATCACAAAATGATCAGTAACTATTTTTCCTATTAGAAAATTATGAGTACAGTTTTCCCCACATAACCTCCTTTAGATAATTTTGATTTATGTTATCATATTAGGGAATGAAAAGATAAAAGTCCAGGATTCCCAAGTTAGTTTCCTACCCAGGTTGACTAACTTAGTTGACATTTGTACTACCCTTTTTTAAAAAGTGGGGTTGAATCTCTTGCACAAAACTCTAATGATTGTCATCCAATCCCTGCTTCAATGCTCCCAGTTACAACATGCTTGTAACTTTACCATTTTACATTTAAACCATTCATAATGGTTAAAGTACTACTTTGCTGATATTGAACTAATATGACTCCGGGTAACTAATATCATTTAATTCAAAATAGTTCTTTTTGTATTTCTGTAGGTAGGTTCTTAATAATGGTTCACAATTCTCCTTCTATCTGTTCTCTTTTGTCTGGAGTAAATTTCCCAAATTTCTTACATGGTCATCTTTAAAAAGTAAATGAAAACTATGTTTTCTTCCTCCATGCCCCCTGAATATTCCTTCTTACCTCCCATCTTTTCTTCCTTTTTTCATGAATCAGTGACAAAGCGATGATGTGAAGCTAAGCTTAGCAGAGGTATAGAGACAGGGATAGGAGAGATGATGTAACACAGGGTATCAGAGCCTGAGAAAGGTGAGCACACTAGGGCTTGGCTAGAGAATCAGGGCCAAATGACAAATCACTAGATGTCCCTCCATCTCTTGACTTCCAAGCAGTTAGCTATGTGGCTTGTCTAGTTAAGAACCCTGTCAGTGAGCTTGAGGTGGCTTCTCCAGCAGAGTCAGCAGATGATTGCTGGCTAGGCTGACAGTCTGACTGAAATCTCATGGAAGATTCAGAGATAGAAACACCTTGTGTAGCTGTTATCTGATTCTGGGCCCACAGAAACTGTTAGATAATACATTTTTGTTCTTTTAAGCTGCTATGTTTTAGGGAAAATCTGTTAGCATAGCAGTAGAAAGCCAATACATTGTATATTGTTAAAGAGTTTGAACTTTTAATAAAAACCTTTCCACAAGGAATACTCCTGGCCTAGATGGCTTCACTGGTGAGATGTATTAAACATTTAACTAAGAAATAATATTAATCATACATAAACTTTTTAGAAAATGGAGAAAAAAATTCCCAATTTATTTTATAAGTCCAACATAATTCTATTACTAAAATCAGATAAAACTATTACAAGAGAAAAAATTATGAACTAATATTTCTCAGAACTATAGATGCAGATCTTATAGATCTTAACAAGATATTAGGACTTCAAATAAGGTAATACATTTAAACCATAATACACTATGACCACATGGAGTTTAGACATGAGATTCTTTCATTAGTCAAAAATCAATGTAATTCAGATTACATTGTAATAGTTTAAAATAGGAAAAAATATCTTCTGAGGAAATGCAAAAGTATTATTTGACAAAATTTAGCACCTATTAATAAAAATTCATAACAAACTAAGAAGAAATGGAAGTCACCAATCTGATGGAATACACTTATGGAAAGCCTATGCTCAGAATTGAAATATTAAAGTTTTCTTCCACTTCTGCTCAACAGTGTACTAGACAGACATTCTAGCCAATGTAGTGAGAAAGAAAAAGAAAACTTAAGATTTGATAGAAAACAAACTATTTTCAGAGAATATGATCATGTACAGAAAATACTTTAAAAATTCTAAATACATATTAAGGTAAATGTGCTTAACATGTTGAGAATCCTAAGTCAGTAAGCAGAACTCAATTATTTTTCTTTACAATAGCAATGAACAACTGAGAAAGGAATTTTTTTTTTAAAAAAGTCACCATTGGCATAGCATCCCAAACCGAAATAGTTAAAAATGAATTTAATGAAAAATGTGTAGAACCTCTGTACTGAAAACTAAAAAAAATTACTGAGAGTAACTAGGGCTGACATAAATAAAAAGATATACCATGTTCTTGGGTGGGAAGATTAGATATGTTCAAAATGTAAATTCTTTCCGAATTGATTTATATATGAAATGAAATCTTAATAAAAAACACTGTAAGACTTTTTGAGTTGGCAAGTTGATTCTAAAACTTAATATGAATGATTTAAGAACCCAGAAAGGTAAAAAATAATCTTAAATGTTGAAGGGCTTATCTTACTTGATTTCAAAATTTGTATAAAGGTCTAATGATCAAAACTGTATGGTAATGGTCAAAAGATAGATAAGTAGATCAATGGAACAGACTAAAAGGCCCAAAAAGACAGCCATATGGTCTAAGAAACTCATATTTTGCCAAATGATTTGACACAAAAATACCAAAGTAGGTCTATGTTAAAGGAAAGTTTTTCAGTTAATGCTATAGGAACATTTGGCTATTCATATGATGAAAAAATGGGCAAAACTACTCTTACTTAGTCCATATTATACACCAAAACTAATTCAAGAGGGCTCACAATTAAACATAAAGGCTGAATTTATAAAATCCCTAAAAGAATTCATTGAAAGATAACTTTGCAACCTTAGGCAAAATGAAAAAAAAAAATTTTAAGCAATGACACAGAAAGCACTAACCACAAAAGAAAAGATAGTTATTACTGCAATATGTAAGGATTACTTATAATCAAAATCAAAACCTTCTGTTATTCTAAAGACACCACTAGAACATGAATAGTCACTTAACAGAATGGGGAAAAAAACCATTTATACCTGACAAAGAACACATTGCTCATTGTTATCAAGCACTGGAAAACAAATTAAAACCACACTAAGACACTTCTCATTAGAAGGGTTAAAGTAACAAAAACAAAACAACAGTTAAAATGCTGCCAAGTATGTGGATTTCTCAGAGGTCTCATAATGTTCATGGGGGTGAGAATGGTAAATCACTTTAAGAAATTGTGTGGCAGTTTTTTATATAGTAAAAAGTTATACATTTATGCAGATTTGTACTCATCTTCCACAAGCACTATTTATTTTTTCCCCCTGTCTCTCTGAGAAAACTGAAATAAATATCAACAAAAAGCTCAGTAGAAGACTCAAAAAGCTCTATTCATAGTTTCAAAATCTAGGAACTGCCCAGATGTTTGGCCATTCATAGGAGCATGGGTAAAGAAACTGGTGTGTCTGTACAGTGGAATACTATGCAGCAACTCAGGATTAGATGAGTGGTATATCCTACAGCATGGATGCATCAAAAAAAATTTATACTGAGTGAAAATCTGATTTCAAAAAGAACATGGGGCATGTTTCAACTTACATGAAGTTCTAGATCAGGCAAAATGAATCTATTATGACAGGAACCAGAAAAGTATTGCTTTCTGAGCCGAGGAACTGACTGGG
>PVIJ01007025.1:0-86342 GCA_004024925.1 Scalopus aquaticus | reverse complement strand
GTGGAGAAAAAGGAACTCTTCTACACTGCTGGTGGGAATGTGAACTGGTCCAACCACTATGGAAAGCTGTATGGCGATTCCTCAAACTGCTAAACATGGAGCTTCCATATGACCCAGCAATCCCACTTTTGGGAATTTACCCAAAGGATACAAAAACACTAATCCGAAAGGATACATGCACCCGTATGTTCATTGCGGCGCTGTTCACAATAGCAAAGGTATGGAAGCAACCCAGATGTCCAAAAATAGATGATTGGATCAAGATGTGGTACATATACACAATGGAATGCTATTCAGCTTTCAAAGAAGATAAACACATGCAATTTGCAGCAACATGGATGGAATTAGAGAGGATCATACTCAGTGAAATAAGCCAGAAAGAAAGAGAAAAATATCGAATGGTTTCACTTATAACAGGACTATAAGGAAACCAAATAGGAGAGAGACAATCAGCGGTGGGGTGGGGGGGGGGGTGGAGGCGGAGGGCGGGAAGGAAAAGTGCACAAAATGGAATAGAAAAGAACACAAGTGACCATGGAGATGGATCACGGGTGAATTGGTGGTGGGCTACCCAAGGGGAATGCAAAATGTAAAAGACATAAATAACAATAAAAATATACTTACTGTATCTAGAGACACAAAGGCATATGTAACAAACGTTACTCCTGCCTGCACAAGAATTTACATCCTAGTGGATGAAAGATGCCAAGGAATAGGTCACAAAGGAATATAAAACAGCAAACCATGCTAAGTGCGATGAAAAAGTAGTACTGAGAGGTGGAGTGGAGAAAAATCCCCCAAACAGGTGTGTGTGTTCAGGCGGAAGATACTTCAGCTGAGGCTTGACGCATGAATAGGAATCAATGAGTTAGAGAGTCCAGGTAAGAGCATCTCACATAGAGGGGACTGCATGTCTGAAGGCATATATTTTGGGAAGGCTTTATAGATTTGAGGAACTGAAATTGTAAGTAGCTGGAAGACCAAGAGGTGGAGTAACAGGAAAGGGTGGAGTTGAAGCGTTTTGTAGGCTGTTAGAACTTTAGATCTCGATGTAAGCAATGGTGAAATGAGCTAAAAGTGGAGCTACAATTAGTTTCAAGTCATTGCTGTTACTAGAACAGATCCACCTTGAGCCCTGCTCCAGTATTACCAGAAGCCTCTGCTGCTGTTGTCTCAAAGGCCAAAGAGCATGGACCCTGAGACTCTAGGGGAAAACATCACAAATAGAAGGAATGTCATTAAGGAAAATGTTTGGGAATCATCAGTGCTCTGTTGTCACGTAAAGGTAGTCTAAAAAAATAGTTCAGATTATAAGTAGAAATATTTTATGTAAGTCACCAAATGAGATTCACAAAAATCATTCAGACATTGTCAAAAGGATAGGGGAACCAAATATAAGAGCAACAATCAGTGAGGTGGGGGGAGGATTGGGGCACAGAAGGGGGGAGAGGGGAGCCACAGGGGACTGTGGTGACGGTTCACAAGTGAACTGGTGGTGGTGGGAAACCTACGGGGAATACACAGCAACGTAAAAGACATAAATAAAAATAACAATTAAAAAACGAAAAGAAAGAAGTGAGATGAGAATGACGTAAGCCTGCCACCAGTAAAGCGGGCATAGGGACCATAACTATCTTGGTTTTATAGGCATTTATCCAGACCCAATCTGTGAACTTTATTAGCCCCACTTTGTTTTCATAAAATCTAATAGGGTGCTTCATTTTGTTCTTAGAGAGACTTTAATTGTTTATTTTATAAAGTATTAGTATCATACACATGGATACTAACATAGAGCATCATTTGCATGTATTAAGAAGAAAAGAGAAATATTGTGATCCATTTAAAAATTCTCATGTAGCAACTGCACTTAATTATTAAAGGAGAAAATAAAAATTAAAACATATGAAATAAGCAAGCATATTGACAATAACCCCCCAAAATTAAATGTCTTCCTAAAACCAAAAAAAAAAAGAAGTTTGAAGCCCCTGAGCTATTCCACTATCCTATGTTCTTATTTATTTCTTCTAAGACTCAGATCTTTATAATATGCTGATGACAAAGATAGAAATATCCTGTTGATACATCTGCCCTTCCACCCCCCGCCCCAAACATGACAGAGGGCTCCAGGAACTTGGTTTGGAAAGTTTGTTGTCCAAGTGCTATCCTACTACCTGTTTGGTCTTTATTCCTTAGCACACATTAGCAGTCACAGCTCACCTCAAGGCAGGGAAGTACTGGCTTGATCACAGACTCTTTCTGCTCTGAGAACTACATTGAACAAATGCCACTGCAGGATATTATTGAGATGGAAGCATCACATTCTTTTTCTGCATCTGTTCAGATAATCATATACTTTTCTTTTTTAATCTATTAATACAGTGAGTAATACTGATTGCTCTTAGAATGTTGAACCAAGCTTGCATTTCCATGGTAAGCCCCACTCATTGTGATTTATTATCATCTTTCTGTATAGCTGAATTGGAGTTGCAGTATTAGAGGAGTGTATCCATATTCATGAGACATATGGATCAGTAGTTTTCTTTCTCATATCTTTGATAAGTATTTCCCTGTCTTTTATTTTCTTAAAGAGACTGTGTAGCAAAAGAATTATCTCTTCCTTAATGTTGATGGATTTTGCCAGTGAAATCTAAATCTTCTGGGCCTGGCATTTTTCTTCTTTACTTAAAAACAAACAAATAAATCTGTGTATTGGGCCTCCCTGGTGCCACAAGGGGTTAAGCCTCAGCACTGTGAAGCTATCAGCACCACTGCAGCATGAGTTTGATCCCCAGTCAAGGAGCTTCCAACATGGCACAGCAGACCTCTCCCACCTCGCCCACTACTCCCCTCAGCAGTGTATTTCAGTCAATCTGCCTGTTCTGCTCCCGACTCTGTCTCTGGTGAATCCTCTCATCACCCACACCTCTGACCTAAACCCCAGCTCTTGTATGTATAAATAAATACATCTTTAAAAAAAAACAACAACCTGTGAATTAAAATACTTTAATAGGTAGAGGAATTGTAAAGTCATCTATACTTCTTCCTGAGCAAATTTTAATAGTTTGTGTCTTTCAATTCCTACTTTCTGCCTTTTTGGGACATAATTTTCCCTTCTTCTAGTTTCTTGTGTTAGAAGAGTGGCTTATTGATTTAAAGACTTTCTTTTATTAGAAGCATTGAAGCTATAAATTTTCCTCTAAGCACTGCTTTAGCTTTAGCTTTAGCTTACAAAGTGTTGAAGAGGATGTGGTATGACTGGTACTCTCATACAGTGCTAGTGGGAATGTAAAGTACCAACCACTTTGGAAAATAGCTTGTTGTTTTTTTCCATGTTCAACATATACCTTCCATATGATCTATTCATTCCACTCCCAGATATTTATGCAATAGGAAAATATTATTATATATTACATGCTTAATAAAACATGTCCCTATGTTTTACTTGTACATAAACATTCATGGCAACTTTATTTGTAATAGTCAAAAATAGTCAATCAACTGTAGTATATGCATTAAGTTGAATACCACTCACTAATAAAAAGGAATAAACTGTGAAGATATGAAATAGCATGAATGAATCTCAAAGGTATTATGTTGAGTGAAAGAAGTTATACTGAGAAGAGTACATTTATATAAATTCTAGAAAATGTAAATGATGTTTAAGTAGATAGAAATAGAAAGTATTTTCTACAGCATTGTTACCCAATTCCTTAGACTCCTGTATTATTAGCCAAAAACCACATTTACTAGTGTGAAACAGTTTTTTAAATAATCCATCATGAACTTTCATTTACTTTATTAGACATCAGATGCTACCTCCCTCACCTATAAAAATGTTTTTACTAAATCTTTAGAATCATTCATTCTCAGTCCTAATACTGTTAATGTGAATTGATCCAGATATATTTACAGCAAGGGCAATAATAAACAATAGTAATTTTCTAGGTAGATAAGAAGTGAATCTTTCTTTTGTCAACTAGGAAAAGGGTGATTATTAAATGGGAGTTTGAAAAGAAGAACCAAACAGACTAATTTTAAGAAATAGTACATATACCAATATCTAGGAATCAATTCCCATAAAACCATGTGTGCCAATTTATCTCCTTGAAAAATCTTTGTATACTCCTGAAATAAGTGTACCTTATATTGGCTGTTTGTATGAAATATTTTTAGAATACTATTTCAAGATAACTGTAAGAATAGAATGATTAAAATATTTCTGTTTCTCTTAAACATAAAGGTTTGGCAGGATATAAATTGGGATGGGGGTACAACTTTTATTTTCTCTAGAATTTAAGAAATTGTCTTTGTTCAGTATTTTCAGAGAAATTTGAGCCCAATCTGATTTCCATTCCTAATTTTCTTTCTCTCTTTCTAGTCTGTTTATCTATTTTTTTTTTTATAAACCAGTCTTATTCTGGTACAGGCCAGAAGCGCAGGGCAGTGAGAGGGTTCACCAGAGACAGAGTGGGGAGCAGAACAGGCAGAGTGACGGAAACACACTGCTGAGGGGAGCAGCGGGCGAAGCAAGAGAGGTCTGCTGCACCATGTGGGAACTGGCCTGGGCATCAATGCCAACAGCTCCACAGTGCAGCATTTAACCGCCGTGCCACCAGGGAGGCCCTGTTTATCTATTTACCTATGTCCCTTTCATTCTTCAAATACAAAATGTACCCTGGATGTCTTTGGTGTTGATATGTATATCCTGGTGTTATCTTAAGTTTAAAATTATATTATTGCTGTTCTCTTTTTTAAAATTTATAATTTTCTTCAACTATTATATTGACAAATATTTAGTGAGTGAGATGTGACAAACATTTTATTATGTGTTCATGGATAAGGCACCATCACTTCCATTTCATGCTGTTAGTTTTTCCTTTTGTTTCATAAACCATGACATGACATTTTTTAAAGTTTTATTTAATAACTATAGCAAGTCACTTTTCCAAGACTATTCTTTCTTCGAACCTTCATGATAATGGTTCTTCTATTAGCTGTCATTTTTAATAGCCACAAAAATCATACTTGTTTTGAAAATGATAGTATTGGCAACTTTGTGCAAGCAAACAGAATAAATTTATTCACAGTGTATAAGGTGTATAATGACATAACTGTGGTGGCAGAGAGAATTCTTCCATTGTTCATGTATATGTAAGATCAAATGAATGCTGAACATTTTTCATAGTTTTGGGGATCAAACAACAATTTTTTATGGAGACGAAGAAGATTGGAGGTACAGATAATGTGTATTAAAATATTGTAGAAAAATGCTGAAAGCTATGCAACATTAAGTTGCTTATTATGTATTTGCATTCAATAAAATTAAAGAATTGTCTCTACTTCCATATTGAATGCTGAGATAGGATAAACATATATAAAATAAAATTACACAGAAGTGGTCTACAAAACTTTAATCTTGTAATATAATATTCCCATAACTGATTATTTTAATATTGACTGAGTGAATAACAACTTCATTAGAAAATTCTGCCACTATAAAGAAGAAACTTATTTTCTCAGATAACTTATTTTTAGAAGCTAACGAAATTTAAAAAGATTGGGTGGATCATTAAAAATATCCACTATTCCTCTCTCTTCCAATTTCATTTCATTGACTACATAAAGGGATTAGAATCTGACTTTAGTGCCTTGAGTATTTTAATTAAAGTTTTATATTTAATCTTGAAGAAATGTAAGTTTTATATCATTGCAGAGGCACTTGTACTTAAAAGAGCTCTTTGAATAATAAAAGTAGAAATTATCAATAAATGATTTTTCTAAGAAATTACTTTTGCTAAGATAATAAAAAGATCACATTGGGTGGGCAAGCAAATCACCATTGGTTTATTGGTTTAGGACCTGGGTATGTTTCTGCTAAACCTAAGCAATATCAAATGATCAAAGATTCCTACTCAAAAGTCAGCAAAACTTTAAGTCTACATCCTATAAAGGCAGCACTTGTAAGTGACCCAACTTACTTTCTTTGAGTGAATGAATGCATTAGACCATAAAAAAAGGTTAAAGGCCAAAGAGTCAGAAATTGTCACAGTTAGGTACAGTGTTTGACACAGTGATGTTTGAATCTAAGTTTGGAGTAGGTGGAAGGGAGCCAGATGATAAACGTGCAGCTGATTTTCAACTAATCTACCCTGGGACAGCTAGAGCGATTACTTACGAAGCTCATTCTTTCTGCATGATCTGTGACTGACCCATCCATACCTATTGTGAAATATTTTGAAAATTACTGTTTGGTACACTCATTTGTTTTGTGTGTTCTGTGTTTAGCCTTTCATTTATTCAATTTACTCTTAGCAGTGAACTCTTAGCAAATTGATATAATAAAAGATAACCCATGAACCTTTGTTGTTTGCTTGTAAAATAATTGAAGTGCATGACAAAAGTCTGAACAAAGTTATTTAGCTCTCAAGTGAGAGTTTTGGGAGAGAAATTTGAAACCTCTGATCTCTAAGCAGATTGCCCAAGATGGGGAAAACAACTCTTTGCCACCTCTCATTAAGAGCTAAGTAGTCCATTTTTTTTTCCTTTTCATGGTTTATTTCTAATTTGATGGCTTTATGATCGGAGAAGATAGTAGGTATGATTTTGATCTTAGTGTATCTGTTGAGGTTTGTTTTGTGACCTAGTATGTGATCAATCCTGGAGTATGATCCGTGTGCACTTGAGAAAAAGATTTCCTCAAACTGCTAAAAATGGAGCTTCCATGCGTCCCAGCAATACCACTTTTGGGAATCTACCCAAAAGACACAAAAACATTAATCCAAAAGGATATATGCACCCCTATGTTTATAGCAGCACTGTTCACAATAGCTAAGACATGGAAACAACCCAGATGCCCAAAAACAGATGACTGGATCAAGAAGATGTGGTACATATACACAATGGAATACTATTCAGCATTCAAAAAAGATAAACACATGCAATTTGCAGCAACATGGATGGAACTAGAAGGGATCATGCTCAGCAAAATAAGCCAAAAGGAAAAAGAAAAATATCGAATGGTCTCACTTATAACAGGAATATAGTGGAACCAAATAAAAGAGACATTTAGTGAGGAGGGGAGGATAGGGGCTCAGAATGGGGGAAAAGGGGAGCACGGGGAACTGTGGTGATGGCTCAAGGTGAATTGGTGGTGGAAAACCTATGGGGAATACACAATAATGTAAAAAACATAAATAATAATAATAAAAAGAAATGTATAGGAAAAAAAAGAAATTTTAACTGGAGATTCTTGCTAAAATGAGAAAAAAAAAAAAGAGCTAAGTAGTCCAGGGGCCTCCCTGGTGGCGCAACGGGTTAAGTGCAGCACTGTGGAGCTGTCAGCAGCTGTGGTGCGAGCCCGGCCACATGGCGCAGAAGACCTCTCCTGCCCGCTGCTCCCCTCAGCAGTGTATTTCCGTTGACCTGCCTGTTTTGCTCCCCACTCTGTCTCTTGTGAACCCGCTCACATCCCCACACCTCTGGCCTGCACCCCAGCTTGTATGCATTAATAAATAAATCTTTTTTAAAAATGACTTAAAAAAAAGAGCTAAGTAGGCCAAACATCAGTATTGTTTTAATTTTTAGGAGCTTTCTTATTATTTGTCAGCTTTAAACTGCTAGTTTTTTCTTATTCATCTTCCATTAGCTTCCTTTATTCATTCACTATAATACATATACTTGTATATGTATGCTTAAAAAGGTACACCAAACAAATAGTTAAATGACATTATTCAAAGTTTAGATTTTAATTTTAAAATTAAATTAACTTTACCTCCATGTTATGACTTGTGGTATACACACATTGATATTTCAATCAGCTTAATTAAGGTGAAGCTAACCTTTAGTTAGAAATGCAAAAACCCTCAATATGCAAGTCATTTATTAAACACCAAGTTAAAAGAAACTCTCCTATAAATATAAGCGGATTTTTAAAAGGGAAACAAAGCTTTCTATTCTCTAGGAAAATAACAACCCATTGTTGTTACCCAGAGCAAAATCTGGGGGGAATGTCATTTCAGAACAGTTAGAAAACTAGGTTTGAAATGCATTTGGAAACTGATATCTGCAAGAATGAAGACTGACTGATTAGCAGTAACTCACCAGCACAAGGTACAGAAATAGTCCAGTGATAGTGAAAAGCACAATAACGTAGATGCTTGCTTGCTGGTCTGCACTGACGGCCACTGTGAGATCGTCAAGACAGGGATACTTTCCATCTTCAGTAGCTGGCCCATCTCCAGCATACATGAACTAGCTAGGGAGGACTCCCAGTTAGGGAACCTCAGTAAAGCCAGGAAGGAGCATGTTCAAGATATTATCCCCTATTACTGGCATATTATAGGAGTAAAGGCCAACTGGAGTCTTGTGGACCTCTGTGCTGTGGCTACATTAAGCCCCACTGTCAAAAGTCAGGATAGGGATACTGACAGATGGAAAAATAAACTGTGGGGGCTTTGTGGGGCCACCCTGAACCCCAGCTCCACAACAGCTACAAAGAGACTATTCACAGATACAGGAGATAATTAGGAGGACACAAGTGTACAGCATCTACTTAAATGAGGTCACCCAGACTGTCTAGTGACAAATGGACAAATCTTAATGCAAATGTCATCACTGCTCCTCTCAAGGGCCTAAGGACAGCCAACATCAGTACCTCTGTGTCCCGAGGAAAGAGGGAGACATTGGGACAGCAACAAACTTGCTTTGAAGCCAGCCAGCACATGTCAGTGCATAACTAAGGTTGAAGGATGAGATCAAGGGGTAAGAAAGTGCTGGAGGAACTGCCAAAATGTGCCTCATTAACATTCTCAGGTCTGAAGGCACTTCCCAGCCTGCCAAACCATCCTAGATCCACATATACCAGCACCTTCCCTTCACCCTTTCCAATATATTCTCCCCTGTAGCTTCCATCTATAACCTTTCTCTAGCTATGAATTGTCAGTTACACCTAGGATAAGTATAATACCAAGTATAGTACCAAGTACAGTACCAAGTACAGTACTAAGACTAGACATACTCTGGCCCTAGACATCACTCCTGAAAGAGAAAGATGAAAGACATTGCCATGGGCTGCCGTGCTCATAATGAAAGGTGATGATCTATTAGAAACAAATGTAGTTGTGTGTAGTGGACTACTAAGGCCCAGTAATAGCAAACTCTTAGATGGAAGACCCAATGAAGTGATGATTTAAGAGTAGCTCTGAACTCAAGCATTAGTTGTGTTCAAATCTGGTCTGACTCTAGCTTTCTCTATGTTGAGCAAATCACTCTATTTGTCCTCATTTTCCTCGCGAAGTTTCTGCTATCCCAACTCTTCTGTTTTTGAGACAATCCAATCACCTCTCAAGGCTCTTTGCTTTAGTACAAGTTTTACCAGACTAGCTCATCATGAGCTAAAAGTAAGTGAACCATAGAATATTGCATTCTAAGCCATTTTGAAGGCACCTACTGTCCAACCCCCTGTTTTGAAACCCCTTCCCACTGCATGGGGAGAGACCTCTAGTCCCTTTAAAAAATAAATAGGTATTAGACAAGCTGATTTAGAAATAAAGGGTTAGAGGGAAGTGAAGGAAATGTGAGTAGGGAAGAGAGAGAGAGAGAGGATATCAATGAAAATGGTGGGAGAAAAGGTATTTTGTGGCAATTCTGAGCTCAGTGGCAAATGACAGGAGATGACATGAGCATTCCAGGATGTGTATGGGGGAAATTGTTCATAAACTGCCCCAGCTGGGTCTCCTACTTGAGACTCTCAATCTCTTAACTGAGTATACCATGATGCGAAAAAATGGTGAGACGGCGAGTGTGTCATTTCACAGGGCCAACATACCTATATTTTCCGAATTGAGCCCCGATTTTGACAGTTTAGAACATCCTGAACAACAGTATTATGTCAAAGAAAAACAAATTGCTATACAAATATCTTCCGGAAACTTAGAGTGATCCCAACTTTATAAGTGGCTGCACGTGGAATGGCGATCTCTGGTGAATCAAGATTTATTTCCAGATCTATTGTCCAAACTTTCAAGGGTCAGTCTTACAATTTGTCTTGTCTGATCCTTTGTTTGATTTCTCTAGATTCCACACAGAGCAGGGCAAGAGGGAGAGTAGAAAAGTGAGGGATGAGGGGAGGGGAGCACAGTGGACTGTGGTGGAGGGCTATGTGTGCTTTGGTGGTGGGGAAACTATGGTGACTGCCCCTGAGGGGAGAAACCCTATAATATGAAAAAAAAAAATACAAGGATGTTTAAAAAAAATTGTTCCCTATTTCTCACCAGTGTAATGTGAGCTTTAAATGAAATAATGCATGTAATGCATGTAAATAATGCATGTAAACCACTGCTACTACTAGTTGAAGGTTAGGTAATAAGCAGCAACTGCAAATTTTCATCATAGTTTTGAGGGTCCCAGGAGCCCAGAGGAAGCATAGTGTACATAACAGCTCTATTCTCTCGCAAAAATTCTCCAATGTTTCTTTAGCCATGACCGGTTTGGAAATCAATGGAAAGATGGTGATAACATCAAAAGGAACTCTGAATGTCTTTAAATATTTCCTTTTATTTTTAAATTTCAGGTTTTTTTTTTTCACTTTAGAGAATTAGAATGAGAGAATTGGGGGAAAATCATCAAATTAATGGTCAAATCATTTAAATATTATTTAATGCTTTCCTTAATCTTCTATTTCTTTTCTAAATCATTATCAAGCATTTTTGCAAAAAAAAATCTCCACGTATCAAAGTTTTATAGCATGCTATCAGGTTGCATTGACATTCTTAGCTTAAAAGGGTGATTAATCTCTTCCTTGAACCTATTGATTTAAAGGTGTAATACATTTTATAATTGTCATATCAAAATGTCAGATGAGAGAAGGAAACTCTGTTTAACTTAGTAATGTGACAAAAATATCACCTGTGTTTTCCTTTACTTTTTATGTTATTTGTAGAAAGAGTCTTCCTCCCATTGGGAATATTACAACAAACCTATCAGACCCTTCCATGCAGAATACTATTGCAATACAGCATCACTGATACAATCTCATCATCCATTTAATCACACCTCCCTCCTGTATGGGTTCTGAACAAATTTAGAGGTTGGAATTGAGCCCTCGTGTCCACTTTGTTAACTGGATTATAGGATGTGACTCAGACCTAAAGCCAAACTCAGCTACCAATGACCAGTTCACCTCAATTCAAATCTATACTTGGCCACCAGACAGGGAAGAGTCTGTCCCATTGCTGAGAAGTTTCCTCCAGTCACATGGATGAAGGATGTGGATGTCCTATCAAGCCCTATCAAGTCCCATGGGCAAGAGGCTCAACCCAGGTTTACTTAATACCTAGAAGGAGGGATAGAAGAAATAAAATAACCTGCCTCCAAGCTGGCAAGCCAAAGAGAGGGACCTTACTTTAATCTCAACAATTAGGTAAGTCACTTTTCCTGCCATGCAGAAGGGGTAAGGGCAAAAACTTTTCTCTAGTTCTCCTGAGAAGTGGGAGTGTTGACAGATCCTATTCTATGGATATTCCATAAATATTCTAAACCAGGTTTATCTATATTAGGAATAGAAAGGTACCCCCTATACTATAAACATATCAGCCATGAGAAAACATTGCAAAAGAAGCCATAACTTTTTCCAAACTCAGTTATCATTCAGCCAGATAATTATGTACTTGAAGAGTTGGAAACAGTGAAAATTATTTTCCTATCTTTGGGCCTTTATAACCAGTGCTAACAATTCCAATGAAAAGAGTCAATGTCATTATTCATTATAAACTTCTATATTATTTCAAAGATCTTGGGCACAAGGCATATTTCTTTTTTTCTTTTTCATTCTGAACAAAGGAAAGAATCATTGCTATGTTTTTTACAGCTTTATTGAGATATAATTGACACAGTAAAGTGTATACTCAAAATGTACAATTTGATGACATCCAAAACATAATCATCATAATCAAGATAATCATTCCCAAAGTTCCCTTGTGCCCCTTTGTCATCATACCTTATTCCCCAGCAATGGCAATCTGCTTTTTCAGCATAGATTAATTTGTATTTTAAACTAATGGTATCATACAGTTTGTATTATTTTTGTCTGACTTCTTTCATTCAATATTTTTTTTTGCTGATCCATGTGGTTGTGTGCATCAGTGCTTTATCTTTTTTATTGCTAAGTAGCATTTCATTTATGCATGTACCACTACTTGCTTATTCATCCACCCATTGCTAGACATTTTGACTATTTCTAGTTTGTGCCTCTTACAAATAAATCATCTATGAACATTGATGCCCAGGTCCTTATGTGGGCTAATGCTTTGGTTTCTTTTGCGTAAATATTTATGATTGGGTGGGTTATGTGATAAATTTATAACAAAATTTAAAGAAACTACTAAATTGGTTGTAATGAAGACAGTCTGTTTTTTCTTTTGATTTTGGGGAAATGGAAAGAAATCTTTGGAGTTTTGCATTTAACAATTGAAACTTGATTTTTTTTTTTTTCCTTTCATGTTCCCTAGGAAATGGCTATCTTTACTTGTCACAGATCTGGAATTTTTTTTAGTAATTATTTCCTGGCCCTTCTACTGATCTGCTTCTCATGTGATTATTGGTGATAACTCACCAACCTAGGGAATCTTAGGTTTAGAGAAGTTACATATACATTAGAGACTTGCTATGAAAATGAATGGAGATTTCAGAAAGTTTACAATTAAAACACCCCAATGGTGAAGGATCTAACTTTACTGCTTACATTTGTGAATAGAGCAGGACTATGCTGGTTGAAAGGCAGTGATGGGACCCTGGAGTGGGAAAAACCAAACCAAACCAAATACCCTGTGCCTTTGCAACCCTGTGCATGATGATCTCCTCCTCATCCCACCCACATTTGTTCCAAGTGCTTTAGATGTCAAAAACAGGAAAATTTATTTTGCTCCTCAGAGCCCTCACTGACATGTAGGAAAAGAAAGAAGAGACATTTTACTAGTTTAAAAATATTCTTACAGGGCCTCCCTGGTGGCGCAGCGGTTAAGTGCTGCGCTGTAGAGCTGTCGGCAGCAGCGACGCGAGTTCGACGCCCGGCCAGGGAGAATCCCACATGGTGGGGCAGACCTCTCCTACCTCGCCCGCTGCTCCCCTTAGCAGTGTATTTCTGATCTGCCTGTTCTGCTACCCACTCTGTCTCTGGTGAACCCTCTCGCCGCCCCACGCCTCTGGCCTGTACCCCAGCTTGTATGTAAAAATAATAAAAAAAAAAAAAATATTCTTACAAAACGAGAGAAAAACTGAAAGCCTACCTTGGGAACTCTGGGACCAGGAATTGGCAGAGAGGTAGAGGGAGCACTACTAGAGGGAGCACTATCGTGGACCCTTCCTCAGTTTCTGACTTATCTTGTGCTGTCTGAATACAATTTGGGGACTTCCTAAGAAGTTTAATATATTCTACAGTTTCTGAGAAAATTTAGAATACAAGTTCATCAAGAAGATGGATGCATGAATTATAGTCTCCAAACAAACATGGGCCAGTGGTCCCAGTGCTTTTATTGCTGAGAAGAAACCTCATTTACCAAACTCTGAAATGTGAAGGCAAACTTCCAGCCTTGCTCCCCAGTTCCCCCTTTTCCTTCCAGGCCTCCAACAAGGGAGACCTGCTCAGTAAAGCAAACAAAATGAAATCTGATGCCTGAAGTCTAAAGGAAGGTTGTCCAAAACCTAGAGAGGTTGGTAGGCCTCTCACCTGGCAGCATGAGTGAAAAGAACTTTGGACAACAGGCCTGAGAGAAGAGGAAAGGACTCTGTATTTACTGCAGCTGTCACTCACCATCACAAGTTCAGAGGTGAGGAAAGCAGTCGGGAGGCGACTGAACCGTGGCAAAGGGAAGCCTGGAGAGGCGAGTCACTCAACCCCTCACCCTCCTTGTTGAAGCCGCAGCAGCCCTGCCTCTGGAAGCCAGTCTGCACAGCCAGGAAATGGCCAGGTAGTCTGGCTTCAACTGTCAGCATATGTTTACCAAATTCATCCCATTGTCACACAGTTATTTTGACATTTTGGTTGATCTGGGCAGAAATCCCCGAAGGCTAAAGAGAGTAAAAATCCATTTTTCTCCAGGCATTCATTCACTCTTGTCTGCCTTCTCCCACCTGCAACAGGGAACGATAGCAAAAGCCCAGTCTTCCCCATTTCCATTCTCATCCTTACTGCTATCCTGATATTTACTTTGTTTTGCAAATCCTGCCATCACTGCATATGCATCTTTTTTCACTTATGTTGCTGTTAAAGGTGGCAAGTAGGTGGGGATGTCACAGAAATATGTTTGAGAGTAATGACAATATTGCATTATCTAACATAACACAGGCTGCCCCACCTAGAGCTGGAACTTTGGTTATTTCCAGTAGACACATATTTAGACACACACATAGGACAGGTATAAACATTGTGTGCCTATCTATCCACACACCTACTAGATATAGCTCTAGATCGTGTGGTGGGTAGAATTTTAAGAGGGTCCTAAGCTTTGGGGCTCCCTGCTACACATGCCTTTCATAATCCCCAGTACTGCGAACATGATGGATTTTACTACACAATTATGTCATGTTAGTTGTCTTTAAGAAGTGAAGATCGGAGCCTACTTGTTGGCCTAGGGGTTAAGTCTCAGCGCTACCACCACGAAGGCCCACCATGTTGGCCTGAGTTCTACCTTGGCCAGGGAACAGACCCACATGACACAGCAGACATCTCCTGTCTCACCTGCTGCTCCCCTCAGCAGTGTGTTTCAGTGGATCTGCCTGTTCTGCTCCCCACTCTGCCTCTGGTGAATCCTCTCACACACATCCCACCTCTGGCCTATACCCCAGTTCTTGTATGCAAAAATAAAAAAATAAAATCTTTTTTAAAATAAGGAAGTGAAAAAAAAAATAAAGAAGTGAAGATTTTCCAGATAGACACCTGGTCACATGAGCCCTTCAGATCTGAGTTTAGACATCAAAGTCCAAGAAGTTAACAAGATTCAAAGAATGTCAGGTATTCACTGCTAGGGAGAATCTCTGTTGAAGATGGAGGAAGACATATGGCAAGGAATGTGGGCCTACAAGATCTAGTATAATTAGGTGCTGTGCAATTTTTTTAGCTTCAAATGCTACCTTTCCTATATTAGTGATGTTTCAACCAGTTCAGCAAGAGAAATAGAAACTGTAGATGAGGGAGGGGATGAGGGATGGAGGGGGGAGAGGAAGGGAGAGAGAGGGAGGGAGGGAAGGAGGAAGAGAAAGAGAGAAGGAGAGAGAAAGGGAAGGAGAGAGGGAGAGAGGGGGGAGGGAGGGAGGAGACTGGTTTACATCATTGCAGGGGTTTCTGTGCAAATCTCAAATTTTTTTGGTGGGC
The DNA here is from genome assembly GCA_004024925.1 of Scalopus aquaticus. Lineage (NCBI taxonomy): Eukaryota > Metazoa > Chordata > Mammalia > Eulipotyphla > Talpidae > Scalopus > Scalopus aquaticus. The sequence goes on along the minus strand of PVIJ01007025.1, from coordinate 70,975 downwards.
AGGCCTCAGAATTAATTTCCCCTCTCACTCTCTCTCAGAAATGCCAGCTTTGCTTTTAAAGACTTCCAGCTGATCAAGTCAGGCTGACCTGAATAATCGAGGATTATCTCCTGACTTAAAGACAACTACTAGGGGACTTCACTTACATCTGCAAAATCCCTTTGCAGCAACAGTGAAATCATTGTGTTTGAATAATTGGGGACCATAGTCTGGAAAAGTTGACACATCAAAAGACCATTACACTCTTTTAGCTCAGTTATTAGCTCCAGCCTCTTGAGTTCTATTTTTTCTTATCTTAAAACATCCTTATCTGGATTGTTCTGTGCATAACGCTGGTCTCAAAAAATGAGTTGGGAACTGTCCACTCCTCTTATATTTTATTCAAGAGCTGTGTAATATTGATATTATTTCCTTCCCTTGTGTTTGAGAGTTGCCACTAGTAAAACCTTCTGGACATGTCTTTTTCTTTTATATCTCTAAATATGGCCTCACCCCAGCCACCATATTGGTGTCACATCCAATATCAGTCATTCTCTCCCATATTTATACGAGAGTCTTAGAAGGCTAACTTACTAGCAATTGGAGGGCCTGGTACTTGAACTTAGGCAGACAGGCTCAAGCACCAAATCAATCTATCAGTCAGCCAGTCTATCTAGCTTCCTAGTTTAGAGTTATTGAAACAGACAATATAAATCAATATCTTCATTATGATGAAAGGACAACTTGAGACTGATGCAGAGCAGGTGGTCACAAAAAGGTACAAGTGGAAATATGGATGCAACAATTAGAATAAGGACAAAATAGAAAAAGAAGAAACAAATAATCTAGGATAGAAATTGGCAAACTAAGACCCATGAGACAAGTCCAGCTCACCACCTAATATTTTATTTGAAAAAATAACAAACATGGAAATTAACTAAGGAAATGCAAATTAACATCATGGCAAGATAACATTATCTGCATCCATTGTTTGTATACCTATTAGGACAACTGAAGTTAAAAAATGATGATGTCTAATGCTGGAAAAGATATGGAGAGATGGATCTCTCATACATTGCTGGAGAGAATGAAAAATAATACAGTTGCTCTGGAAAATCATTTGACAGTTTTTGAAAAAGCTAAATATCTATTTACCATATGACCCAGCATTTACTCTAAGGAAATGAAAACTTATGTATGTACAAAAACATGTACATGAGTGTATGCAACAGCTATATTTGTAAAAGCTAGAAACTGGAAAAAACTCAATCTCATGGTTAAATAAACCATGGTACTGCTATACCATGGAATACTACTCAGTACTAAAAAGGAATAAGTTATTACTATATGCAACAACTTGAATGGATCTCAAAGATATTGTGTTGAGTGATAAAAGCCAATTTTAAAAGTCACATACTGTGGATTCCATTATATAACATTATTGAAATGATGAAATTACAGAAATGGAGAATAGATTAGTGTGTAGGAGTGGAGGATTTGGCTATAAAGAGGTTCACAGGAATCTAGTGATGCAACAGCCCTATAGAATATATACCAAATAATTCTATTTTCATGAAATTCAAATTTTCATAAAAGTTGTTAGTTACCTCTGTTGTCATGTGTTAGGGTAGGAGTTGATCATAGAGAGACATGAGGGGGTCTTCTATGATGCTGGAGAGGTCCTATGTCTTGATCTGGGCTGATACATACATATGCAAAAATTCGCCAAACTGTATGATTGAACTTTATACTAGCCTCAATGAAAAAAATATAGTAGGTATTATGTAATAATCCTTTAAAAATAAAAACTAGTTCTAATCTTTAGAAATATGAATTGAGTAAAGTTCATTTAACTTAATGATATTAAAATGTTTTAAAATTCGTATTCACATTTGTTAATTAAAGGATGAATCTTTTCATATAACCCAAGCAAAAACCAATTCCTTCAAACAAAGCAGATATAAATACTGTTCTGCCTCTCCCAAAGTTTTCTGTTAGGATTTATTCAGTCTGCAGGAACTAAATTCAATTTATACTTGAAAATCTTCCCCCTCCGGATGCAAGATCTGCCTGTTTGCCACTGATAATTTAAAGGGGCTAACTTCAGAAACTTTCTGTGTTTCTCTAGAGATCAACTTTCTTTCTATAGATGGGGCAATTTCAAAACGGGCTTCTGTTCTGCTGCCAGTAACCCTCAGATATGAAAGTTGAGAACTTAAGGGATTTGGAAGGAGATATTTTATAGGGTCATGGAAAGTGTGACTTTTACCAGTAATTGTGCTGTTTTATATATGTGATGAAAGACTCATTTTTGAGGTGTTCTGGAATCAGTGGTATTTGATGTTATTTTACCTTCTTATAGTGTACTATCTGGGATGATTCCAAAGATTACTCAGTACAATTTTAAATAGTATCCATTCTTGAAAGTTTTTTGCCTGTATCAATTGAATCAAGAAAAAATGCCAAACTTTTTTTTCTGTATCAATCATGCCTAAAACAGCTCATACCCAAAAGTCAGTGTTAATTTCATAATGAAAAATGATAGTAAATTTTGCCATAGTGGATACCTACTGCTTTGTCTTCACAGCATGCTCAGTCTTCTGGGAACATGCCCCAGTTTCTGGGAGCTTCTCCTCCACCATTGCTATGGGGTTCCCAGCTAATATTCACCCATTGCTCCACTGTGCTAGTCACATTTGCTCATTCCAGGAATAGCATCTGATTGATTGATTGATTGATTGATTGATTGACTGACTGATGATTGATTGTTATTTTTGCATCAGAACTGAGAAAGTGATTAGCTTGCTCCCATTGGTAATTAAGCACTGTTGAGAAATTGTTGGTGGTCATAGTTCTCACCAAAACTGGCATGGACATAAGTATATGCCCTTCATCCTTCCACAGCCCTTCCTCTCAGGCCCAAGGACTTACTTTTTGACCATTTACTCTATGCTAAGACTTTCTTCCTCTGGGATGATAACAGTCAACAGGAGAGCAAGATACAGCAAGTCTAAATTGTTCCGGTTCCTTGAGATTAATTTTCTGTAACTACGAAGGAAGAGGATGAATGATATGATGTTCTTGCACCACCACATAAAAGTTTTGCTCACTTGCTACTTTGAAATATCTCTTTAGGGGGTGGACAAAGCTGGCAGTTGAAAAGAAGCAGAAATTTAATGTCATCACCATCAGGTGTCCTTCAGGTTTCAGGTTACTTTGAGGGAGAATTGCTGAACAGTTAGCAGCAGTAGTGCTTCACAATAGGTGAACTTTTGTCTCCTCCTAGGACTGAGAGTCAGGATGACCCCTCCATATGATTACCCTTTGAAACAGTTAAGTGGTGGCTGCATTGCCAGCAAAGAATGGAGAATATACTGAAGGGTAGCTTCAAATTTTTCCCCAATGGTATCTTGACTAGGAAAAGTATTATATTTTGTCCAAAACCTCTTCTGATTGACACTTCTAAAGTTCTAAACCTTCTTGTGACTTTCTTAAGAGTCTATGAATTCACTTGCTTCCTAGGTAAGAGCAAGTATTCTCTGATCATTAGCCAGGACTTACTCTAATACATCTGCTCATCTATAGGAAGTCTGTGCGTGAATTCAGGATTCTAATATATAGGTAATATGAAAGAGGAATGCAAGTTGGAGTACCTATGAGACAAGCGTAAATGCATGTTCATTACTGAATCCCCAGCCTTGGTGTAGTGCCTGGTATGTAGTAGGTACTTAATAAATATTTATTGAATGGACAAGTGAATAGGCTTCTTGTTGAAACATTTGGTAATCTGTACAAAAATTTGTATGCAGAGTGGTTTGAAAAGTCTTTCTAAAAATTGTAAGGAAAAGTCTACCTTACTTTACCCATTCAATGGAAAAGGTCTGAGTAGCATCCTTTAGGAGAAACTTACATTAAAATTTTTGCACCCCCTAATGGCCATCCATGGGATCACACTTCAGAATTGGAAATAACCAAGTTGGAAATGGAACCACATTTTCAGGAAAAATTGTATCTGGGTACGAGACACAGGGAATAACATAAAAATAAGCTTACATTTTTTTTATTATCTCCAAGAGGGTACAAATTATTTCTACTTATGAACGAGCTCTCTATAAGTTTAAAGGGACAACACAAATTAACAGAAGCAATCCTCAGTCTTTAAAATAGCAAATTATAGAATGACAGAAGACCTTACTTAATGGATTTTAGATGCGCTAACCTAGTTTGCTTTTGGACAAAAGACTCTGAGTAGCTAAAGCATCCCTGGGAGGAGAAGGAGAAGAAGGGAAGTATCACACTCCCAGAATTCGAGCTATTCTACAAAACTATAGTAATCAAAAAAAATGAAATTAGAAGAAAATAGACACACAGACCAATGTAATAGTGATAAAACCCACACTCATATAAACAGTTAATTTATGACAAAGGAGTCAAGAATTACAATGGAGTAAGTAGTCTCATCAACAAATGGTGCAAAAAAATGAAAATAGACTATTCTCTCACATCATATACAAAAATTAACTCAAAATGGATTAGTCTTAAATGTAAAACCTGAAAAAATAAAATATATAGAATAAAACATAGGTAAAACACTCAACACTGCATCACTGGCTTCAGGGATGTCTTTGGCGATTTAACTCCAATGACAAGGAAAACAAAAGTGAAAATAAACAGTTGGGACTATATCAAACTAAAAAGTTTCTGTACAGCAGAAGAAACTATCATTAAAACAAAACAAATGAACCCTACCAAGAGGGATAAAATATTTGTTCACCATACATCCAACAAAGGACTAATATCCAAGATCTACAAAGAACTCATGCAACTCAACAGCAAGAATACAAAGAACCCAAACAAAAACATGGACAGAAGAACTGAGTAGAACTTCTCCAAAGAAGACATACATATGACCATCAGGCACATGAAAATAATGTTCATCATCATTATCAGGAAACATGCAAATTGAATCCACAATGAGATACCATCTCACACTTGTAGGAATTGTCCATATTAAAAATACTAGATATATCAAGTGTTGGCAAGGATGTGGAGAAAAAGGAACCCTAGTTCAATGTTGGTGGGGATGTAGACTAGCCCAGCCCCTGTGGGAAACAATATGGAGTTTTTGCAAACTTTTAAAAATAGGTCTACTCTATGATCCAGCAATTCACTCCTAGGTATCTACCCAACGAATACAAAAACACTAATTTGAAGAAATATATATATATATATAGAATTCCTATTTTCACTGCAGCACTATTTACAATAGCCAAGTTATGGAAACAACCTAAATGCTCAATAACAGAGGAGTGGATTAAGAAGATGAGGTGTCTATATAGATATATATACACAATTAGTAAATAATGGATGTATGTTGTAGAAGGCCCACATCTGGCTGTTGTAGAGAGGCAAATATAGATGCAGAAAGCCCACATGAAAGCTCTAGGAAAGAAATGATCATGGTTTATGTTACTGCGGTAAGGCACTAATTAGAAATTTCAAAAGTAGAAAGAGAAATTGATACTTTGAAAAAAGCATGTTTTGAAAACTGAGTCAGTTTTATGTGCTGTTAGATTGTATTGTGGCAAACAGAGTAGCCGAGGTTCACTGGAAGAGGTTTGCTCTGAGCTGAGATGGTGAGGGGGTAGGCTTGGCAGAGAAAAGAATTCAGTTTTGGGTGTATTGGTAATTCCTCCTTCTTTATAGCTGAGTAGCATTCCATTTTATGGATATACCATAGCTTGCCTTCTTATTTAGTGATTGAGGGACACTTGGGTAGTGTCTCTTTTGGGACTATTATGAATCAAACCTTCTAAAAATATTCTTAAATGTATCTTTAATGAGTGTGAATGAATTTCTGTTCAGTGTACATGTAGAATAGAATAGAGAATTATTGGATATTAGGGTAATGTTAAATTCTATTATTTCTATCTGATTCTTGTTTATATATTCATTTTCTTATGAAATTATCTTTTTGAACATATTATTCATCAACATTATAAAGAGTGCTCCAGTAACTTCATGCATCAATCTGTCTCTGTTATCAGTTTCACTCTTGATCCAATTTCTTAGGAAAGCTTTCTCATTTCTTGTTTAATGCTATATGTTATGTGTCTAAATGTAGAATGATATTTTCTTTCTCTAAAAAGGCCCAACCGCTCCTCTTGTTAACTGGTAGTGAGGCAATAGTTGCCTTAATCCATTAAGGCACTGAGCTAAGTGCCTTAGGTTGTACTTTTTTTTTTTTTTTTTGCACAAATTAGTCTGCCCTTTATCCCCTCTTTTTCTTAGGTGAGGTACATTGGGGTTTCTAATTGAGCTCCAATGTGGTTCATTAGCCTTCTCCCCCATGGTCATCTTAAATTAAAATTTGTATTTCAATGCATTGAAAGTACAGAAAATTCTGCTTTGGCCTCTGTTTTTCTTCCCAGTGTCTTATATCCTTTCCCTGCCCTATTTAAGAACCTGACAGATGTCTCCAAGTTAACCAACAGCATCACACTCACTTTCAAGAACTGGTTTCTCTCATTGGGCTCTTGTGGCTCTTTGTCAGCCCCAAACTCCAATTTCCTCCACAGGTCTGTGAGATTGCTGAAATTTCTGCTGGCTGTAAACAATAACTCTCTTTTTTGCCTGGATTGTTGTCAAGAGTTGGCAAAATATCTGTTCACCAATCTTCAATTCTCTTTTTCTAGAATCTTCGCCCCCCAAAGTCCTTTTTGGGGGCCTCAGCAGTTCTCTGTGGTCTCCAAACAGATGGAGTTTTATATTTTATCCGGCTTTCCTAGTCAGTCTTGGGGGAGCATCAATCTGTTGCAAGCCACTGAATCATAATCAGGATGTAAGTTCCCTCTCATTTAATTCTAATAATGTTCATCATATAGCACATATATGTCTTCTTTTAATTTCTTTTATATTACATTACTTTTTTTAATTTTCATGTTTCTATCACCTTTTTCACTATTTTCAAAACCCTAGTTATTTTTTTTAAATGGGATTCAGCCAATAGTGTGCCAAGAAAAAAGTCAAGAAGCATATATATTTTCATGTTCAGATAAGTCAAATAAGGAAGTTAGACATCTCTCCAAAAAGGAGATGATGTCAAGACTAAAGAAGGCATTAATGAATTTATTAAACAAATATATTAAGATAATGAAAAGATAAGCCAGAGACTGGTATTTTTGAAATGTATTATTTGTCTTTTTTCATACAAACTTGGGATTCCTTTGTCTTATATATTCTGTATACAAATCTCTTATCAAATGTGTGATTTTCAACATTTTTCCTTTAAGCATTAGAAGTTTGAGATGTTTATAATTGATTCAGTTTATAAGCATCTGAGTCTTTTAGGGAACAAATGTCTTGCTTTCCCAAGAATAAATTGTTGATAGACACAGAATATGTAGTTTGTAAATGATTTTACTAGATTATAAAGTATAAATTATCTAATCTCCAAAGATCTGTTTAATATTGAAACTTTCCATATTTCACTTCAGTAATTCAATTTTAATAAGGACTCATTTCATTCTCCTTTGTCTTAAGAAGAAATGCTATTAATGATGCATAGTCCCCAGACTAGAATAACTGTCAGAACCTCTGCATAAAAATTGACATATATATATTACAATTTTAAAAAGAACTTAATCAAATCACACCCTGACTCCCTCTTGTCTAACCTGGGCCTTGCCTCCATGCAACAGAGACCCACGTCAAGGCACACAGAGGTGTCTCAGCACAATGTGTTAGGGAAATCAGTCAATAAAGCAACTGATGAAATGATACCTGAGCAGATTCTCACACTGAAAACATCCCTCTATTCATTCAACACTATCTATCAAGACTTGCCAATGTCAGGTACTATTCTAGACACCAGATGTCAATGGAGAATGAAAACAAATTTTGGATCTATATTAGGGGGAAGAGACATTCATGAAATAGAATGTAGTTTTACAATTGACAGTGCTGTGCTGGAGTCCAGCTAGAGCTACTTGGACACAATGCATTTAGACTTTTTTTGAAGACTGAACTGGAGTTGAGCAGACAAAAGGAAGGCTGAGAGCCTTTCACTACACTGAGCTGGTCTTGAGAAGTGAGTGGTGGAGCTCTCTCTGAGCAGATGGCCCAGGTGAGGCTGGAGGTTTAATCCCAAGTTTGTAGGAAAAATAGGACTGGCTCAGATCTCACTCTAGTTATCTCCAGTTATGTGACCTTAGGAAGGTCATTTAACTTCTCTGATCCTGTTAAGTAGAAATCTTTCTCACCTAACAAGATTGCTGTGAGGATTAAAGGAGAAACATAAATAAAATACCCAGAATGGTGCTTTGTCTCTGGCCACTTCAAATATTTAGAAAAAATAAAGGAGACTGTTGTGCCCATCCTTGCCTCTGGCTCTCATACCTCACCCCGTCCCCGTCCTTGGTCCCTGGCTCCTGATGCCAACATGGGATTGAGCCCCTCACTACTCTCCCTGCTTAAGTCACAGCTTCTTCCTCCACTGTGTATAATTCTGCTCTGTTGTCTTCTCATGTTTTCTTTTAGAGGTATCAATAATGAAAAATTTAAATGCTATGATTCAAGTTTACAAAGAAAACTTTTAAAATTCCTTCTGAATAGAAATGAACCATCTCCTTATGTATTCATTCAAAGAAAAAATATGTATTCATTCACACCATCATCAAATATTTATTGAACAACTACTAGGTGCCAGGTCTTGTTCAGAGCACTGGGCACTCAACAGTCAACAAAAGCAGGCACCATCACTGCCTTCATGGAACTTGGTTTCTAGTGGGGGAAGACTGACATTTGTCACCAGAAATTAGGGTGTTGGTTTTATTGGGAATATTTTCTGAAGTTTCTACAACTTGCTTACAGATGTCCTCTTGCACTGGCATTAGCAGAGGTAACAGCAGGGTGTGTGAATTATTCTTGTATGCATAAAAACTCATCAGATACTCTGTGTTCATCACTGCAGGCTTTTGGTTCCAACCTGAATCTCCTAATAAAATAAATGACATGCTTGATGACTTCAACCATACTATCATCTTTCTGGTTTTAGCTTGTATAATTCTTCCCTATCTTCAGCATTCTACCAGCTATATGAAAGTCAATTTGATTAAACATTCACGTCTATTATACTCCACTCATTCAAAGATGTTGTTTCTTTCCTTTCTGTGACTGATCTCTCCTTAAGCCCTACTTGCTGGATTGCAAAGAAAATCAAACCAAGAAACAAATCTTACAAGTACCAGAGAGTGATGTCTCAGTCTCTTCTGGTTTAAACCATTTTCTTTAAATACCTAAATTTTTTTAGGTAGATATTCAGAAAATTTGAAGATCATCTCTCTATCACAAAAGTTTCTCCCATCATTGTGACAAATGACCTTAAAGGGGAATATAGGAATTTCTTTTTAATGGGAGAGGCGAGGTCTCTCTGCATCTTGTATTCTGGGTTCTTTGGACTCCACTTGAAATTGTACTCAAATTGAAGCAATCTCAATCCTAGAATCCCATTATGAGGGATTTTTTCCTGGAACTCCTCCTAATACCAAAAGTTATATCAATCAAGATTCTAAGGAACCACTTTAAGTATTTAAAATAGAAGAAATTGAATGCAGGAAATTGCCTACATTGGTGATGGGGAAGCTAAAAAGTCAAACAGAATGTGGTTAGGCCACCCAGAAATTAAACTCAGCTGGCAGGTACATGCAAACCATGTCCATAGCAGAAAACTAATTTTCTCTTACTCATCAGGACCAGTCACCCCAGACAGCCAGATAGACTGTGCTTCAAACTTAATGGGGTCATTCCCTTGGTAGTGAAGACTTTAAAATCAAAGAACCCATGATTCTAGAGTGGAAGTAAAATCTCTGCTAATGAATTTTTAAGTATAATAATGAGAGTTTCACTACTGCTTTGTTCTCAAGTTCTAAGTAACGGTTGAGAGTATACCACATTCTGTAAGACAGCGACCAGCCATGCAGGGTTTCCATTCCCAGTTGGCAATACAACCATCTTAAAGGGCCAGCTTGCACTCAGTGATGGAGATAGAGATAATGAGTCCAGAAAACCGTAGAGGTGAGAGGGAAGTATCATAATTTCCATTCTGTGAAGTGGGTTTTTCAGTCAGAAGCTGCGATGTATAGAATTCTTGATGGGTGATAAGGTATTCAGTAAATCCACGATGAGGGTATTGGAGCTGGCAGAGAAAGCAAATCCACTCTTTAAACAGGAACTTATTCCAGTGAGGCAAAGTACTACCTCTTACATGATGAAATGGGTCCAGTATTATCAACTTATTGTTCTCTGGTCCTCCCTCAAAATTTGCATTAATGATTATTCTGGAAGAAATAAATCTACTGTGAGTGTGTGTGTGTGTGTGTGTGTGTGTGTGTGTGTGTGTATACATATGTGTGTTTATTTGCATCTTTCTTTGAAGGGAAACATTTTTTGGTTTATTTAAGTTGTATTATTATTTTATTGATGTAACATTGTTTTAAAACACTGTATATGATTTAGGGATATGGGCTCACCACTCTTCAGATGTATATTACCACACCAGATCTACCACCAAAACATCAATGATCCTCCACCATCACCCATTAAGCCCCCTCCACCCTTTGTTTCTACCCCTAACCTCCCTTCTGGTAGCCTCAATTCTGTAATCAGATTTGGGGTTTTGTTTTGTCTGTTCTTTCGGTTTTTTTGTTTTGTTTTGTTTTTTTAAAGATGTACTTATTTATGCATACAAGCTGGGGTGTAGGCCAGAGGTGTGGGGTGGTGAGATGATTCACCAGAGACAAAGTGGGGAGCAGAACAGGTGGATCTACTGAAGTACACTGCTGAGGGGAGCGGTGGGCGAGGCAGGAGAGGTCTGCTGCACCAGGGAATCTTCCTGGCTGGGTATCGAACTCTTGCTGCAGTGCCTGTGGATAGCTTCATAGTGCTGCGCTTAACCCATTGCGCCACCAGGGAGGCCCCTGTTCTTTTGTTTTTTAATATTCTAAATATAAGTGAAATAATTCAACACTTGTCTTTCTCCTTTCAACTAATTTTGCTTAGTGTAATCCTCCAGGGAGAAATTTTTAAGAAAAAAAATCAGTAACCTATAAAATTCAAAAGAAAACAGGAAGTCCTAAAAAGCCTGAAATCTTCAAAAAGGCACCTTGCTCAAATATAGAATTATTCCCTGCTCCTAAGCACCCTGCCTGCATGCCAAATGTAGTCAGTAGCCTAGCACTTTCAGAAATAGCAGTCTGGTAGTTCATAGATTTGTAATTCTTGAGCCAGATGTTTAACATCCTGTTGAAAGTACTGCTTGTTTTAGTAATTGCTGAGATGTACTTGCCCAGGTGGTTTTCCTAGTATGAGGACACCGATCTATTTCAGGCAACTTTATATCTGTGAAAAAGTTTGCAGATCATGACAGTGATTGTGGAATTAAGTTGTCAAGGAGCTAGTAAATCTGTAACTTTGCTTTTGCTATATAAGGTCTTCATATGGTATATTCAACTGTATGGGCAGAGTCTGGTCTTTGATCATTGCTTGATATATTCATCCATTAGTTCTTTTTTATGATACCTTTTTTAAAAGCTTCAATTCCTTGATAACTTCATCTTAATATACCCTTTGATTTTGTTTTGTTTCCTCACTTACACATTTTGCTCCTATTCAGTGCTTCTCTGCTAAAAGGGCTAAGTAAGCATCATATACTGACTGCTTAGCCTAAAATGTTGTCTAGATTCTAAGTTGATGCTTAGAATTGAAAGAGAGCATCACTGGGTCACAACAAGGATGTCACTCTCTTGAAATTCCTTGAAATTCTCTTGAAATTCTTTGCTAGAGCAGATTACTTGATGATATACATACTTCTCCAAAGAAGGCATGCAGATGGCCAACAGACACATGAAAAAATGCTCATCAGCACTTATCATCAGGGAGATACAAATCAAAACCACAACGAGATACCACCTTACTCCTTTGGGAAAGGCCCAAATGCATAAAAAACTGGAAACAAATGTTGTCAAGGACGTGAAGAAAAAGGAACACTTGTACACTCTTGGTGGGAATGTAGACTGGTCCGGCCCTAAATGAAGACTGTATGAAGTTTCCTTAAAATATTGCAAATCAATCTACCATATTGTCCAGCAATTCCACTCCTTGGTAGTTATCTAAAGAATGCAGAAACACTAATTCAAGGGGTATGTGCACTCCTGTGTTCATTGCAGCACTATTTACAATGGCCAAGTTATGGAAACAACCTAAGTGCACAAAGACAGATGAGTGAATTAAGATCTGGTATATATCTACAATGGAATACTACTCAATTTGTGACAACACAGAAGGAACTGGAGGTGAATTATGCTAAGCAAAATAGTCAGAAGAAGAAAGACAAGTAACAGGTGACTTCTGTCATATGTGAAATATAGAAAAACAAAACAAAGGAGCAAACAAAACTAAACCAAAATAAACACTACAGCAGTCTTAGGAAATTTTTAAAAAGGTATGTGAGTGTGGTTATTGGTCTTCACCTATGTTCATTTTATGTTTCCATTTTCCTGTCTGTATCATCATTCTCCACATCCTCTATTTCTAATGTGGATCAGGAAGATAGTCATGCTTATTATATTTATTTGAAAATACAGAGAATAATAGGGTCTGAAAGGGAAGATGACAGACTCAAAACTTAGATTAAACCTTCCATAAGAGAAGCGACAAAGATGAAAACAATTGGGTCCTGGTTGACAAATACAGAAAATTTAGATTTTGAACAAGTCTTAGTGACCAGTATGGTAGAATTGAAAGCAATCAAGTATCCAGAATTTAAACTCTATTTTCTTGTTCTCTCATATAATGCGGAATTTCTGCAATGACAATTTCCTTTAAATAATTATTGTTGATCTTATAAATGTCAATAAATATTTAGATTTTTTCCTAGAAAATAAAATGCATACACATGGAGACTGAACTTGGGAATTCAAAAGCTTGGAGACACAGTAAGAGAATATCCCAAAAGCTAATTATGTGGATGACTTGGTTTGTGCTTTATATTTCAAAGGCAGCTTGGCCTTATTCTCTAATAAGCTCTAATAAGACTTTCAGACTATTATTAATACAGAGGCTTAAATAAGTCCAAACTGCCAATTCCCAATCAAATTATTTTAATAGGCAGGTCAATAATTTCTTCAGTAGCAGAGTTTCCTGTGGTAACCATCAAAATAGCTTTGCATTCCAATGGCTTCAGTAACTGGGTCAGTTTTCAATGACTATCACTGCTTCCGAAAATACTTCAGACTGATGGAATACCTGTCATCTATGTCCTGCATGCTTTGAGAATAATTCATTCTGAACATCTGTGGGAATGGAAGTATCTCCTCTTATTAATGAGTTGATAAAATGGTGGATTTAAGACTTGTTCATCCTTAAACGTAAGCATTTGGCAATTAGAGAAAAAAGTCAACAGCAAACACACTTATGTTTAATATTTGAAACATATCTCCTTTTTTCTCTTTTGACATATACCTATCCTAATCTGTTTTATTGCCTATTATAACCCCCAAAACTGCCTGATTTGATCAGTCCAAATAGTGGATGACAGTGAGGAAAATCTAAACTGGATGATGCAATGCACTATGGGGAGATGGACTGTGGGTGCTTTGGTGGTAGGTGAGTGTAGTAATAATACCTGAAGGGGAAGATCCTATACCTCAAAAACACACACAATGTAAATCAATATTACCTAATTTTTAAAAATGGTAACTTCTACTGGATATTTAAAAATACATACATACATGCAGAGCTACATACATATATACATACAAACAAAAACTGGATGATAAAGAAGGGATGATAAATATCAGTTGTGATCTCTGAACTACTTGCCACAATAGAGCTTATAACTTGTTTCACTAACCCTGTTGCCTTAAGCCATTTCAGAGATTCTGACTTGCTTGAACCTTGAAAAGACTCTCTAGGGTCTCCCTGGTGGCACAGCGGTTAAGCGCTGCACTGTGGAGCTGTCAGCAGCGGAGGCAACAGGAGTTTGACCCCCCACCAGGGAGCTTCCCACATGGCGCGGCAGACCTCTCCTGCCTCACCCGCTGCTCCCCTCAGCAGTGTATTTCCGTCAATCTGCCTGTTCTACTCCCCACTCTGTCTGGTGAACCCCCTCGCCACCCATGCCTCTGGCCTATACCCCAACTTGTATGCATAAATAAATAAATCTAAAGAAAAAAAAAGAAAAGACTCTTCTAAAGTTTGGACTTCCACTTCCCCTCTAAGGAAAAAGTGAGATCCTTTTGCTCTTGTAGTTTATAAGGAGAGAAAGATACAATGAGAAAACTAGCAGAGCAAGAAGCCAAAGGGTAAACTCTCAGATTCCTTGGCTTCATCTGTCTCCAAGGCAGTTAGTTACTTGTTCTAGACTCTGCTGCCTTTGTGGAGACCAACCCTAAGTGGCTTTTTTTTTCAAAGATTTATTTTTATTTAATCATGCATACAAAAATTGGGGTGTAGGCCAGAGGTGTGGGCGGGGAGGGTTTGAGAGGATTCACCAGAGACAGAGTGGGGAGCAGAACAGGCAGATGGACTGAAATACACTGCTGAAAATCTACAAGGAGCTCACACAACAACAAAAACAAAGCCAACAATCCAGTCAAAACATGGGCAGAAGAGCTAAAAAGACACTTCTCCAAGGAAGAAAAGCAAATGGTCAACAGCCATATGAAAAAATGTTCAACATCACTTATAATCAGGGAAATGTAAATCAAAACCACAATGAGATACCACCTCACACCCGTGAGAATGGCGCACATTAAAAAAACAGGCAGCAACAATGCTGGCGAGGATGTGGAGAAAAAGGAACTCTCCTACACTGCTCGTGGGAATGCAAACTGGTCCGACCACTGTGGAAAGCTGTATGGCCTTTCCTCAAATTAATAAACGTGGAGTTACCATACGACCCAACAATACCACTTTTGGGAATCTACCCAAAGAACGCAAAAACACTAATCCAAAAGAATACATGCACCCGTATGTTTATTGCAGCATTATTTACAACAGCAAAGATATGGAAACAACTCAGATGCCCTAAAATAGATGATTGGATCAAGAAGATGTGGTACATATACACAATAGAATACTATTCAGCATTCAGAAAAGATAAACACATGCAACTCGCAGCAACATGGATGGAACTAGAAGGGATCATGCTTAGCAAAATAAGCCAAAAGGAAAAAGAAAAATATTGAATGGTCTCACTTATAACAGGAATATAGGGGAACCAAATACAAGAACGTCGATCAGCAAGAGAGGGGGGAGGATTGGGGCTCAGAACGGCGGAGAGGGGAGCACAGGGAACTGTGGTGACGGTTCACGGGTGAATTGGTGGTGGGAAATCTATGGGGAATATACAGTAATGTAAAAGACACAAATAAAAATAACAAAAAAAAAATACGCTGCTGAGGGGAGTAGTGGGCGAGACAGGAGAGGTCTGCTGTGCCATGTGAGAAGCTTCCTGGCTGGGGATTGAACTCATGCTTCAGTGGCTGCTGATCGCTTCATAGTACTGAGACTTTAATCCCTACACCACCAGGGAGGACCCTCTAAGTGGGATTTTGAAAACTTCATATAAATGAAAACCAAACCACAATCTCGCCTGATGCCCACACTATCAGTTGTTGTTTCCTACTCCAGGGCTTCCCTGGTGACACTGAAGGGTGAAATGTCACAGACCATATTCACTGTCTACACATGCTAATCCAAACCTCCAAAGAGATTTGTGCCCATTGAAACAAATATTTCACCATTTTGAGATGGGAGCCTAGGAATAAATTCTTTTCCTCCATCTTCCATATGCACTATCCTGAAAATGCCTATACAAAAAATGCCTATGAAAATAGACAATCCAGTAATAACATTGTATATCATCTTCATTTCTTTGTAATGGACATTTGGGTTGTTGTAAATGTTGGCTATTGTAAGAAGTAAATCTGTTATCTTTTAGTCAAATCTTTTCACATATCCTTAATTATAGCCCATGCTCTTTCTATCAAACCATGCTGCCAAATTTATATCTCACATATATAGAACCCTATAGGTGCTAACAAGAAAATATGTCCAAGACACAGTGTTAAGTGATTAAAAAACATGTTGAGGAACAGTGTGTATATTAAACCCCACATCTGTTAAAATATATTTATATATCTTTATACAAGCACAGAACATTGCTGAAAGAACACAAGAAATGTTTTAGAGTGATTACTGCTTAGGATTGGTTCTTTGGCATCCAAGATGAGTGGAAGGAAATTTTATTTGTTTGGCTAAGTCACACTTTCACCACTTGCATAGATTACGTTTATAATACTCTCACTGGCAAGTATTTAAGAACTAGTGGTCATAAATGGTATTAGAAGGAACACTAGGGACATTATTAGAGCATCAACACTAGTAAAAATTACAGTAATAAGAATAAAAACAGCAAGCTCAGAACAAGTGGTACTTCTCTTCCCCCTTCTCTAAGAGCCTTTTTAAAAACTTTTATTTCTCTAACTTCCTGGCAGGAGTGCTCTGTCTCTTCAAACTTAGGTTGCAGAACTAAATTATCCTGGCCAGACATTACACCTATCCCCTTTACGCCTCCACCTCTGAGCCTATCTGAGCACCAAAGGGCAGAAAATCAAACCATTATTTAAGTCATAAGTAGGATCTGGGGATGTACTTCTTCCAATTCTCCATTTTATAGAGTTTACTATTCTTCAGCCCTGTGGACTTCACTCTAAAAGTTGTGCAAAGTAAGGGGTTAGCTGAGAGTGGAACATGTGGGGTGGCTCATTTGGGGCCATATTCCCTCAAAGATATGGAGCCTTGCATTCAGTTTCCAACATTCATTGCCAGTGTCCACTTAGGGTTTTTTGCTGCATTGTCAAGATGCTTACTTACATATAGCTGACCTCTGAAGTTTCTGCCCAGATCATCTTTACCACCTTCATGTCAAAGGAGGAGCTAAAGTACTTGCTTTCCTTCCAGTCAGACTTTTCCTTTTATATACCTAAAGGATGCATGTTCTACCCGGGCCGCCTTTCACTCAAGGTTACAAGCAACTGCTTGCTTTTTTTGTCCAAGGAAAGCATTTTAACTCTAGCAGCCAGACACCATGCCACAGCTGACAGCTCGAATATCCAAAGGCCATCTGATGGGGTCACACATGAATACTCCAGGCAGGGGCAACCCTTTTCCATACTCTGCCTGGACTTGAAATTGAAGAATATCGAGTCTGTCCCTTCACTGGAAGCAACAAGCTCTCGGTGGTTAACCAGGTTTACCAACTCTCCCTTACATCACCCCCAAATCTAGCTGGTGTTCAGCCTTTGATCTCTACCTAATTTGCAGAATCCAGAGATTTAGCATTCAAAATACTAAGGATAGCTCCCCATGGTTCATGCCATTGCAGTGAATTGGGGGTAGGTTAGCCAAAGGTAACAGCTTTTCTGATTAGGTAAATTTCTTTCCTCATTAGTCTCACATGGAACTTCACAATTTGGTCCATATTGAGGAGACTTGGCATGGAATATCAATATCACCCCAGCTGTGTGAATATGAGCATGTTGATAAACTTCTCTTAGCACTTTTGTATTACTTAGCAATTTTGTATTTCATCAAGTAGAAGACGGAGTATTAAAATATGGTGATATACACATCTTAGGATTGATAAAATAGAGTTAAGTAAAGTAGGCTAAATGCTATGAGATAAAATTCCAAATCTCACTGGTGTAGTAAATGAGTCCTTGCTCATATAATTCAGTGGTTTAGTGATTCATGGTTTGGGCTCTATCATTGTGGCCCCACACTCAAGCTGATGCTCAGGACCCCTCCTCACTTAGCCATGACATACATAATTTCTGCTCACCTTTGGTAGCCAGAACTCATCATTGCCTCATTTCAAGGGAGTCTGGGAAATGTAGTCTCACGCTGTACCCTGGAAAAAAGAGAGAGGTTTTGGTGACTACTCAGTGATCACCACCACGGGCTGACAGTCTAACAGATATCTAATTCATCTTTCCTCTCACAGGGAGCACACCCTCAACCTCTTCTGCAGGAGTGAGAACCTCAAGTTTCACTGTGACCCTGCACACAGCTCAAAGTTCAGGATCTCAGGATAACGTGACACCCTCTGTTAGCTTCACCTTTTTAGGAATGAGGCACCTGACACCCAGCATATCAGACACTGGCTTCAAATTCTGAGTGAGGTGCCCAGATCTCTTAGGAAGATCTAGTAGTACCTAAGGAGAGGGGGGAAGTTTAAGGGTTTGGAGCCCTGATATGTACCTTGCAGGTGTAAGTTATTTATCCACGACATACCTGTGACTTTAACTATAGCCCCATGCTGGTGAGGAATTCAGATATTCAGACAACGTAATAAAAAATGAAACTGAGGAGAGTGTTGTCAAGTAACTTTCCTAAAGTCACACAGCCAGATAAAACCTTCCAAAATGTTTGCAGCTCCTGGCATGTCTTTCTCAGTTTCCTTCCAACGTCATCACTAGTCCTCTTCAGTGTTCTTATAAAGACCTAGATTTTGCTAGCTGAGTAGGTTGGACATCTTTTCCAGGAAACGCTGTGTGACAAATAACATTTAAGTGTCAGGAAGGCACAGAGCTGGTTCTTTTTGTATCCGGCAGGCAGGTAAAGGAGAGTCCTGGGGCCCTCCGTGGCTTTTTCAGGCTTTTAATGATCTTTCTACACCATTTGTAGAGAGGCAACCAGCTGCAGGGCAGGTTGGGGAGATGGAGGGTCAGGAGGCTGGCAGGCCTCCCAGCCCCTGGCAAATCTTTACTCTCAGGGCTCCCTCTGATGGCCTCTCGTGGTCTCTCCACACTCTGCACCGCACAGTCCTTTGCCGCTCCGCTCTCTGTGACGCCGCCCTTATATGCTGCACCTCCAGGCTCAGGTGTACGCACTTACACATGCCCACACCATACTCCAGGTGGCCACCATCAGGCATGCTTACCCCGAGCCCACGCTCCCAAACACCTCCTGCATTCAAGGCCTCAGATGATAGCCACAGAGGCCAAAGATGAAAAAGGCTGAGCAATCTCCATTTACCCTACAAACATGCTGCTGTCATTTTGTGGTGTCAACATCTGTGTGTGACACTGTGTGGGCATATGGTTGTGTGCTCTGTTCCATGGCCCCAGAGAGTTGGCATTGTGGTTGTGCCTTCTCCCAGCTTGTGGCCCCTCTTTCCACCTTCCTGTTCTCACACTAAACTGAGGGGTGGGCCCACACCTTGCTTTGCTCAGCATCTAGCACAGGGTCTGTTTACACAGGCATTTTAAAGAAGGGTCAGCAGTATCTCAGAAACAGGAACTGGTCATGTCCTGCTCCCATTTCTGCTCCACACAGGTTGTGTGACCTTGAAACATTTTCTTCCCTTCTCTAAACCTTGGTTTATGGTTTGGTTTTGTTTGCTTAAAAAATAGGACAATTGGTCATATACAATTTGAAAATACCTTTCAACTAGAATATACCATGACTCCTTAACTAGGAGTTATTTAGTTTCTTTGGTTGTAAGAGTTGACTAAGTGCCAGGCACTGATCTAAGGATTAGGAAACAACTGTAAACTCTAGAAACTCAAAGTCCATCTGTAGAGATAAGCTAATAAATAAGCATGTACTTTATAAAATGAAATGTACGCTCATGGCAATAAGACAAGAGAAAGGCATGTAAGGAATCCAAATAGAGAAAGAAGAAGTAAAGCTATCACTATCTGCAGATGACATGATGATATACATAGAG
The DNA here is from genome assembly GCA_004024925.1 of Scalopus aquaticus. Classification (NCBI taxonomy): domain Eukaryota; kingdom Metazoa; phylum Chordata; class Mammalia; order Eulipotyphla; family Talpidae; genus Scalopus; species Scalopus aquaticus. The sequence goes on along the minus strand of PVIJ01007025.1, from coordinate 51,204 downwards.
AACCCTAAAAACTCCACTAATCAAAATAATCAATCAATTTAATATAGTAGCAGGATACAAAATCAATACACAAAAATCAGTAGCCTTCCTATATGCAAACAATCAATCCGAAGAAGAGGAAATCAGGAAAACCACCCCTTTTACAATTGAAACAAACAAAAAAAAAATCAAATACCTGGGAATAAACCTAACAAAAGAAGTGAAGGATCTATACAAAGAAAACTATAAAATATTATTAAAAGAAATAGAAGAAGACACAAAGAAGTGGAAAACATCCCCTGCTCATGGATAGGAAGAATTAACATTATCAAAATGGCCATACTACCTAAAGCAAGTTACAGATTCAACGTTATTCCAATAAAAATCTCAATGACACTCTTCAAAGAGACCAAACGAATACTGATGAAGTTCATATGGAATCACAAAAAACCTCGAATAGCCAAAGCTCTCCTGACCAAAAGGAGAATGGAGGTATCACCCTCCCAGACTTCAAACTATACTAGAAATCCATAATAATTAAAACTGCATGGTACTGGAACAAAAATAGACACAAAAATCAATGGAATAAAATAGAGAACCCAGAAATCAATCCACGTATATATGGACAATTAATCTTTGCTAAAGGTGCAAAGAATATGCAATGGAACAGCAAAAGAGATATTAACCAAAACAAAGAAACAGCCTCCTGACTGGGAAAAAGTTTTTGCACTCCATACAACATACAAGGAACTGATCACAAAAATCTACAAAGAACTCACATGATTCAACAAAAACAAAGCAAAAAATTCAGTCAAAAAATAGGCAGAAGAGGGCCTCCCTGGTGGCGCAGCGGTTAAGCGCTGCGCTGTGGAGCTGTCGGCAGCGCCGACACGAGTTCGACACCCAGCCAGGGAGAATCCCACATGGTGCGGCAGACCTCTCCTGCCTCACCCGCTGCTCCCCTCAGCAGTGTATTTCTGATATGCCTGTTCTGCTCCCCGCTCTGCCTCTGGTGAACCCTCTCACCGCCCCATGCCTCTGGCCTGTACCCCAGCTTGTATGTATAAATAAAAAATAAATCTTTAAATAAAGGTAGAAGAACTTAAAAGACACTTCTCCAAAGAAAAAGAGCAAATGGCCAACAGGCACATGAAAAAATGTTCAACATCACTTATAATCAGGGAAATGCAATGAAAACTACAATGAGATACCACCTTACACCAGCAAGAATGGCACGTATTAAAAAAACAGGCAACAACAAATGTTGGCAAGGATGTGGAGAAAAAGGAACCCTCCTACACTGCTGGTGGGAATGCAAACTGGTCCAACCACTATGGAAAGCTGTATGGTGGTTCTGCAAATTGCTAAAAATGGACCTTCCATATGACCCAGTAATACCACTTCTGGGAATCTACCCAAAGGACACACAAACATTAATCCAAAAAGATACATGCACCCGTATGTTTATTGCAGCATTGTTCACAATAGCTAAGATATGGAAACAACCCAGGTGCCCAAAAATAGACGATTGGATTAAGAAGATGTGGTACATATACACAATGGAATACTATTCAGCATTCAAAAAAGATAAACACATGCAATTCGCAGCAACATGGATGGAGCTAGAAGGGATCATGCTCAGCGAAATAAGCCAGAAAGAAAGAGAAAAATATCGAATGGCTTCACTTATAACAAGAATATAGGAGAATCAAATAAGAAAAAGACATTCAGCAAGGGAGGGGGAGAGAAAGGGCTCAAAATGGAGAAAAGAGCACAAGGGACTATGGTGATGGTTCACGGGTGAATCGGTTGTGGATAATCTATGGGGAATACAAAATAATGTAAAAGATATGAATAATAATAATAAATGATATATATTTTTAAAAAAGAAATGTACGCTCATGGAGGTAACTAGCAGGTACTATGGGACCATAGTCAGGAAAATTTTCCAGGAAATCCGGAAAAAAATTCTAAATAACCTCATAGTTGCAGTATTGATCGAAAAATCTTTGTGTGTGCAAAGCTCCAGCATATTCCAAGTACAAGAGAAAGAGCAGATATTATACTTTCTGAACAAGATTGGAGAGTAAGAATGCAATTAGGTGACTGGGTAGTGGAATAAGGACAAAAAACTGCACTGAAATTCTTCCTCCCCATCCCCTGTCCTCCTTGGAGTGCCCTTTGTGATACAGCCTAGCCACCACCAATACATTTTAAATAGCCATATTGATTTTTCCTTGCCTTTAACAGCAAAATTCTGCAGGCTTTGTTGACAGAACAGAGCACACACTCTGCTTGTTTCAAGTTCTCTTCAAATGCAGTGCCCTATGTCAGCTTTTTATGGCCTGGTTTGTGGACACAGTCACTCAAGGATTGTCCATCTTCACACAACTAGTCAATAGCAAAATTCAGTTAAGCCCACGTCTGCCTGATTTCAAATCACACACACTTTCCATCAGGATTTGGGGAGACATGTAAGCTCTTCCCTGCCCGCCCACCCCTCCATGGTAAAGAAAGGAAGTCAGTCAGGGAGGTGGGGAGCAAAGGGAGGAAGAAGCCCAGTGGATTCTGGTGAAAGATTATGGGTGCTTTGGTGGGAAGTATGGTGTGGAACATACATCTGAAGAGAAGTGAACCTCTAAGTCATATACAGTGTTGTGAACCTATAAAAAAATACAATTTTTAAAATAAATAAAAGCAATGCTCAAAACATTATCAAAAACAAATAAAAATCTGAAGAAATGAATGAAATTTTTTTAATTACCTTAATTTTTTATTTATAAAATATTACTGTCAACTAAAGGAAATGAGTTACAGATAGAAATTGGGGTTTGGCAGTAAAAGAGATTAGTATGATCAGGTGTCTTATTTGACCCAAGGCCTGTGTGCTCAGCAGCCCCTGGACAGAACAGTGTGGCTACAATTCAACCCCTGTGCCAGAGGAGGGAAGGCAGGGAAAGGGGCCACATGGGAAAGAGAGAACCTGGGAAAGTGGGGTATATGGTGGGCAGATGTCTGTGAAATTCATTGTGTTGCTTGTGTCTGTTATACTGGTCAACAGTGAGATCATTACTGACTTTAAAAGGCCCTAATCTATAGTATCTTGGTGTGCAGAACCTGAATATAACCCTGAAAAATTTTTATTAGCTCTTGTTTTGAATATATTTCATATAATTCATGTTATACGTTTCACTGTGTAAATTTATCCAGTAGGACTGCAACAGCATCCTAAATCAGCCTAGAAGGATGTCATATTGCATCGAATTGCATAATACCGTCATGCACACATCATCCAGAGTTGACTGCATCATTTTCTGATGCAATGCAATACTACTGCCAGGTGGCTACTGAAGTAAGCTGATGTCTGCTGTGCACTATAGAAAGCCCTGTCGGAAAGGTTGAGCATTGAAAATATTTCAGACTTTGTGCGAGACAGTTGAAGCTACTGTTCCATAGAACTGTTATTATTTTATCCATTTAGGCACAATACAGAACAGTAATGCCTTGAAATTGCATTAATAACATGGACAATTTCTGCTTTATTTGTGGGGAAGTGACATTTGCCAAGCAGAAGAAAAGGATCACTTCTCAAGTGAAGAAGGCTTATCATCTTTACTTGGGATGCAAAGTTGGTGACCAAGACAAGCCTTGGGCCCCACATAGATGCTGTGCTACATGTACAACACAGCTTTCACAGTGGTTCAATGGCAAAAGACCATGCCATTTGCAGTTCCCATGGTGTGGAGAGAGCCAAGCAACCACGTAAAAGACTGTTACTTCTGCTTGGTTCCTCCTCTTTCCAGCGAAATAAGGAAGTAAAAGAAGTCGAGAATAGTCTACCCAAACATTCCGTCTGCATTGAGACCAGTTCCACATGGTGAGGGACTTCCTTTTCCAGAACCTCCAACAGAATATTCTCTTGATTGATCTGATGAGACAAGGTGACCCGACCTGTTCTTCTCCTGTTCCGTCAGTATGCAGTATCCACATTTTCACTGTGGTGTATCATCAACCCCACACAGACTAAAACAGGAAGAATTAAATGACCTGGTTCATGATTTGGACCTATCCAAAAACAAGGCAGAATTGCTAGGATCAAGACTCCAACAATGGAATCTACGATGGGATCATCCAGAAGATATCACAATTACTTTATACCAAAAGTGCCACCAGCAGTTGGAGCCTTTCTTTAAAAAGGAAAGTACTCTGGTATTCTGTTCTGATATTGAGGACCTCATGAATGCCTTAGAAATCACTCATGACCCACAAGAATGGAGACTTTTTCTAGACTCTTCGAAACTGAGTCTTAAGGCTGTGCTTTTGCACAATGAAAACTGTCTTCCATCTATTCTATTCCTGAACAGCTGTACAAAAGACGAGCAAAGAAATCTAAGAAATAGTTGATGACTTGATTTTTTACAGGTATTAACCGTACACCTGTTACTATTGGCACGCATTTCATGATGTAAACATTAATTTATTGCAGATTACAAAAAAACTAGAACCAAAATTAGAATTTGACTGTCATATTTGTGTTGAGCACATACAAATTGATAGGAAATGACTAATTTTATTTCAGTAACATGACTTTTGTAAAAATTTGTGGACCACTGTTATTTATTCAATGCCATTTTTAAGTAAATGAATATACCAGAAATATCTATTTTGCTGTTGATGTACATTTGGGTTGTTTCCAGCTTTTGTCTACTAAAAACAGTGTTATGGACACTGGTAGTTCATATATATTGACTCCCATGGCATATCTGTCAGGTTTATCCTGAGAAGTCCTAATTTATATGTATCTTCATATCTTAGAATTTTAAACAGTTTTACAAAGTGAATGAGTGTCTATTGTCCATTTTTCTACTTCTCCATTCTAGTGCATGTTTATTATGTTTAGCAAATATTTTTTTGATTATTGATGAAGGTGAACATTTTTTTTTCCATTTCTTCATTGGGCAGATTTTTTTTCCGAGATACCTGTTTAAGCTTCTTACTCATTGTGCTTTCAGTTTCTGTCTTTTTCAAATTGATTCATGAGTTCTTTCTTTCTACGAATCTTTCCAATATGTTACTTTTTCAAGACACTTTTCTTGATTTGTGGTTATTACTTTCATGTCAATTTTAGATAATTGTGGAAATTTTGTCATTTTCCACAACATGTTTAGGATTTTTATTGAAATTTCATTGAAGCAAGGTAAAATTAAATAATGTGCATTAGTAACTTTTTATAAACATGGCACTGAACAAATGCCATATCTGGCTTTCCCAGAGATCATCCTGGTCTATGGACATAGAGTCCCATGACAAAAAAGAATCAGGTTTTTCTTTTTCAAAATTCCAACCATACAGAACACTCACATTCAAGATACTTGGCATCAGACACCTGTCATCTGGTCAACAATCACCAACAACAGTAACACAACAAAAAGCTAGCCACCAGCCTGGCCCTGGGGTGATTAGCTGAAAGTCAATTTGTCCTAAGCAAATAGCTTTTAATTAACTTATTCAATTACCTACCAATCAATTAATCAATGATATTTTAACTTAATAACAATTCGCTGTAAATTCTCAGGCAAAAAAGCTGGAATAATACAGCTCCCTGAGTGATTTCCCCTCTAAGAGGCAGGGGAAGAGCAAGGGAAGCTGTAGTATAGAATGCTATAAAACACTGTATTGTGTACTCAAGGGAAATGTCATCCACTCCTGCACAAAATGTAGGGTAGAAAGATGTAAAAAATGTTAAAAAAATAAATAAAATGGGTATTTTTCACAATCTTCAGAATTAAAGAGCAATGAACTCTGCCCAGGAAGTTTCATTTAATTAGCCACACTGTTTGGAAACTTTTTTCATGCAGCTATATATATATATATTGCAAGCATTAATTCACCTTACTAATTTTTCTTTTCATAATCATACTAATGGCTGAGTAGAATTTCATTGTTATACTTCTGGACAAAATTTATCTAAACTTCTAATATATAAGCAAGTAATTTCTATGTTTGTTATGTTATTAGCACCATAGAAGACATCCTTGTTGCCTCTCCACATTCTACCAACTTGGCATAATATTTGCATAATCTTGTTGAATTTTTTGTTATCGTACCCTGTCTACACCATATGCTTTGTCATAATCCTCAGGAGTGTAGATTAAATAGAATGGTATGTGTAGTACCCCCACATAGTAGTTGCTTACTAAATATTTCTCATTCCTCTAATTTTCTTGTGCTCGATTTTATTTCTTATCTGTCCCATAAGAATGAGTATTTTAACTTTTACTAAGCACTTCATTGAAAGGACCATTTTATTGGGGGCCTGTCTGGTGGTCTAGGGGTTAAATATCGGTGCTGTCACCTCTAAGGCCTGAGTTTGATCCCTGGCCAGGGAGCTGACCCACATGGCACAGCAGACCTCTCCTGTCTCGCCCGCTGCTCCCTTCAACAGTGTATTTCAGTAGATCCGCCTGTTCTGCTCCCCACTCTGTCTTTGGTGAATCCTCTCACCCCCTGTACCTCTGGCCTACACCCCAGTTCTTCTATGCATAAATGAATAAGTAAATCTTTTTTTAAAAAAAAAGAAAGAAAGGACTGTTTCATTATATCATTGCAAACTTGTCCCAGGTGTCGGGCTGGGGCAAGTTTGATTTCCACACTTCACAAGCAAGTCCACTTGTGACTGACTCATGTCTTTGCTGTCTCTTCTGAACTTTACACAGCTCCTCTTTAGCCTTTTGATTGTCCCAGTGAAGGCCACTTGCTTTCCTTGGTAGCTCTCTGGAACTCCAGCCCCCGCCTTAAATTACAAAGCCTACCATTGCTAGTCCTGTCCATAGACCTGTTCTCTTGTTCCATATTGGCAACTCCAGAGGCAGAACTGCCCCTGACCCGCTGTCGTACTTGCCCTCCCAGGCACAGTCTGGCTGCCTCACTGTCCTGCTCAGTCCATGAATCATAAGCCGCTGGTGACTCAACCTTCCTTCTTAATATTAGGAAGTCTCTTTACAAAGTCATGATATCCATTTTCAGAAAGGAAATTCACTGAAATTAGATGATGAGCACATTGCTATTCATTACAGAAAAAGGTCACATTAAACTGAAAAATAGAAAATAAGAAGTTATTTCACAAGTGATATTGGAGGGAGTAAAATAGACCAATGTGCCATCTTTGAGTGAAACAGAATTATTCTCTTCCCTCACGTGAGATAGGATGACTTCAGTAGTGGGTGAATTACTGAATTGAAAATGTGACAGGATGGTGTGAACATAACAAAAAGCCATTAAATGTGATTTTAATATCTGGCATAAGAAAATGAATAATACAAAAAATGAATATCTAATAGTTTCACATTTTTAAAAAGTCAATCTCCTAGACTAGAAGTGCTTATAATAAACTTTTCCTTTTTGGATTTTGTACATTGATAATCTATCATAAAACATTTTTAGAAGCTTAACATGTGAACATGGCATTGTGTTAAACCTAGGAAGACAAAATTGGGTATCTGCTTTTTAAATGCTCCCCAATTGGTTGGAACTGAAATCCATGTATACATCTATTCACTCAGTATTTCTTCAGCATCTACCACACAGCTGGTTTACTAAGGGCAAGTCAAAGTGAAGAGAACACACCCTATGTCCTTTGACCTCACAGTGAAATGACCTCCTATTTCAAAGTCACATAATAGAGGTGTTGGCATGGTCCATCATCTTTCAGACACTCTTCTGCATTCCCTCATTTATTTTTTACAGGACAGTGAGGGAGGTGTTATCATCCAGCATTACAGGTGAGAAAACCAAGATTTAGAGATAGATGTTAAGCCATTTGCTCAAAGTGATAAACTAGAGAGTATCAGGGCTAGGATTTTTTAATTTTATATATATTTTACATCATTCTTCCTTTTTGTACAATGCATGCTTTCTCTTTTCAGGTGTTGTCCCCATAAAATTTCCATTACCCATTCACCCATGCACTATCACCATAGTCCTTTATGTTCTTCTCTCCCCTGTTTTGATCCCTCCCCCTCCCCTGCAAAGTGTCTCTGGTTAGTAGTTGCCTATTGATTTTGTTTTTTAATTTATTGTAGTTACTTTTTTTCCTCATCCCTTATTTGATTCCCCTACATTCCTCCTATAAGTGAAACCATCAGATATTTCCATTTTTCTTTTGGCTTACATCACTAAGCATAATCCCTTCCAGCTCCAACCATGTTGCTGCAAATGAGTTTATCTTTTTTGATTGCTGAATAGTATTCCATTGTGTATATATACACCACATCTTCTTGAGCCAGTCATCTATTTTTGGGCATTTGGGTTGTTTCCATATCTTGCCTATTGTAAATAGTGCTGCAATAAACATAGGGGTGCAGGTATCCTTTTGGATTAATGTTTTTGTGTCCTTTGGATAAGGCTAGGACTTAAACCTATGTCACATCACCTTAAATCCAACATCTTTTCAGTATGATATCCTCTATATTATCTAAGGAAATGCTCTAAAATTTCATGTGATAGAGTTCAGTTGGAAGCTGTTTGTTTCCTTGGATTTCAGAATTTAGTTCCTTGGAAACAAAATCAAATCAGGTTGACATGTTAGTAGCCAGACTGGGAGTGTGTTGACAGCACTTCAGAATGTCACAGTCACTGATGTTAGCACGAATTAAGGTTGATGTGATGGTTAATTTTTTCTATTAACTTAGCTAGGCCATTTGGGTACCCAGATATTTAGTTACATTATAACCAGCCAGCATGGGTATGGGAGATACAGTGCATATCTGAAAGGAAAAGAGAGTGAACCAGGGCATTGAAACTTCATCTGACTCCCTTTCTATATCATGAAAAAAAGAGCCCACAGCATCTCCCCAGTCCTGACCTCAGTCAGGTCCAGCTCCCCTGACTTGCACGGTTCTGACTTGCCACATTCACCATGAATGGGTGGGTCATCTTGCAAAACTCCTCAGCATTCTTGAGTTGCTTGGGCATAAAGCACTGACGCAGGCAAGTTCATTTAAATAGTGCTTGAAAGAAACAGAGTGTGTGCTTTGCTCTGTCAACAGAGCCTGCAGAATTTTGGCGGTAAAGAAAAGGAAAAAATCAATGTGACTATTTAAAATGTAATGGCAGTGAAGCTGTATCAGAAAGGGCATTCCAAGGAGGATGCTCAAGGCCTTGGAAGATGCCATGCCCCAGTTTTTGGAGGAAGAATACCCAAGGAAAGGTGTTTCCAGACAAGATAAGATGCTTCCACAGTCATCTTACCCCAACTCCTGAATTACCTTGCTTGGAAACTTTCTTACCTACAAAGCACCAGCAGCAGTTCCCAGGTCTCCAGTACCTACCACACACTGGGTTTATTCAGTATCTACCGTGTCTTGGGAAATATGCTAAGCCCTTTACACACAAATATAGAAGCAAACCATATGTCTATTTCACATTTAAGCAAACTTGCATTCAAAGAGGTTAAGGAAATTTTCCATCTTTACACAGCCAGTGAGTAGCAAAATCCAACAGTGACCCATGTGTGCCTCCTCTCAGAGCACATACTCCCTCACATCTTAGCATGTGGCTCCAGCACAAGCCACCCCAGAATATGTTTACCTGCCTCTGTGAGCTGGAACTGGTTAGTAGCTTCAGAATTTCTCTGAAGTAGATCACTTGGGTGGTTGATTGTTGTTCAGCCCCTAAGGTACTTATAGGTCAACTTATTAGTCATCTTGGCAAAGATAATGGGTGTAAATGCCCAGGGTGTAGAGTGATGGTAATTTTAGTCCTTGGTGACCAATTTAAGTTACCTAAAGTCATTCATGCTTAGTCTAGTAGCCAGTGGTCCAGTCCCCACTTTGGAGCAGGCTGATGCATTAATGGGATTTTGTGTCCAACCCAGAATTGAAAAGCGATATCCAAGCACCTTCTAATTGACTGTTGGGTTTTGTGTGTGTGTGTGTGTGTGTGTGTGTGTGTGTGTGTGTGTGTGTGTGTGTGTATGCGCTTTTAAAAGTATCTCTAAAGAAATTCTGAGCATGAGGTTGATAGCAGTGAAGAGAAGTTTGGAAAATAATAAAATTAACGTGATTACAGGCAAGAGAGGCAAGAGAAGTAAAGGGCCGATCTGGGGGGATGGGTGATACCTGTTTTATACCTGATGGTGGTGAGGGGATATAGAACAGCAGTGAAAGCATTAAATCAGATGTTGGGAGGGGCTATGTATGTGATGGGAGTTCTGTTGTGAAGCTCATCTCATCGAATATGAATTAGACTAAAGAGCTCTAAGTATGGTATTCTGATGTTTTGAGTTTTTATACTGTTGAATTAATCATACATATAAAATAAAAACCACTAAAATTGATATTTCGACAACTCCCTTTCATTTGATCGTTATTATAATTAACAACCAAATAGCCCAGGATACGAAATAATGCTGTTAAATGCTGTTTTGAGATTTACTTTCCAGAGGAAAGCATTGTACATAATATAACTGGACTCAGAGATGGAAGAAAAAAAGAGAGAGTGTTTCTCACAACTCCCCTTGACTCTCCAGCATGAAATGAATTCCTGGCAGACCAATAGCTTGGTTTTCTTCTTCACTAGACAATGGCTTATGGAAAGGTTTCTACAATTGTTCTGCATCACAAAAGATTTCTTCAAAAGAGTTCAGGCCCACAGAGATAAGGCTGAGAGATGGGTCCCCATCCCCCAGGAAACCCAAGAAGGCATTTCTAGGGTCGGGTGGGTCTGATCTTTGTCCAAAGGATGCTCTCCTGAATTCCCTGTCATCCCTTCCAAGCCATAGGCTCTCCATCCAGCCAGGGAGAGGAAACCAAATCCCCAGCATTTATTTAGAACTTCCAAGTGCTCAGTTGCCTCTCAAACTTCCCAGCACAGAGTGGTATCCAGCTTGTGACTGAAATAAATGATCCCTCTTAAGAGAATGTGGGACAGCAGGACTCTGCACGTGGAGTAAGTAAATCAGCTTTCTATTTGCAGAAGACTCGTTTTTCTCAAGTCCTGTGCCCAGACTCTAACTGAAGTCTCACACAACCTCATGAGGGCTATAGTCTTATTCCTTTTAAAAAAAAAAATGTAGCTTAAAAAAACCAAACACCTAGTGTAAAATTTAACAATGTATTAAGAGTACAGTTGAGTAGTGTTGAGTATGTTTACATTGTTATATAACTATCACTGCCATTCATCTGTATAACACTTTCATCTTGCATAACTGAAACTCCACCCATTAACAACAACGCCCAACTCTCCCCACCCCCAAACCCTGCAGCCCTTGTCAACAACCATGCTGCTTTCTGTCTCTTTGAATTTGACTACTCTAACTACCTCATATAAGTGGAATCATACAACATTTGTCTTTTTGCAACTGGCTTACTTTACCTATCATGATGTCCTAGAGGTACATCCAAATTGTAGCATATATCAGAATTTACTTCTTCTTTAAGGCTGAATAATATTCCATTGTATGTATGTGCCATATTTTGCCTATCCATTTATCTGTCTATAGACACTTGGGTTGTGTACCCCTTTGGACATTGGGGTGATACTATGAATACAGATGTCTAGTTTTATTCCTATTTTTACAAATGAGGACCCCAGGGTTCAGAAAGGTAGAATAACAGCCCTAAGTCACAATCAATAAGTGATAGAGACTGAAAGACTGAAAAAACAAGGGGCAATGGAGACTCCCTAAAATTGCAAAACAAAGTGTACCTCCCTGGAGGCTCAGCTCCTGCAGCCTCTCTGTGGGGCCAGAGGCCAAGATGATAGCTCTGTGATGCAGAACAAGGGGCTCAGCTGCTAGAGTTATCAGTTGAGGTCTTGCAGAGGCATCTGGGGAATGTTCTCCATTAAAGTGGTTGTCCCGCTCCCTCCATGGTACCCACAGCTCAGTGCAGGAAAGAACCAATGGTGACCATGGCCATGGGTGGCCAGGTCTGGCCTGGAGAGAGAAGAGACAATCCTTGGGGCATTCTTTCTGCAGGTGAGCAGGACAGGGTAGAGTGGGAGTGGCCTGGCTCCTGCAGCTGTTGGCATGGGTAGGATTGAGTCTGTGCTCTCAAAGGCAGGAGTCCTTTGGTAGTATAGCAGCATCAGCCGCCATGGAGCTCTGCTTAGAGCTTTTTTAGTTACACATTTATGATATTTCTTCCTCGTCCTTAAACCTCACAAAGTCTTGACGTGAGGACTGACAGAGCAGGTGCCAGCTGTCTGACTTATATAATATTTCTCCTGGACCTCAGGAGGAGAAGGAGAACTCCCCCAGCAGAAGGGCATTCCCCCACCCTCTTCTGAGTCTTGGGGTGTGGTTCTGAGGTCATGAAGAAAGATTGCTAAAGCTGACAAGACAATGTGAGAGAGGAGGGAGAGAGAGAATGGGAGAGCATCACTTTCATTGAGGGAAGATTCAAATCTGTGTCAGGCGCACACTTTATAGATTTACATATAGAGATTTACCCTCTGAGGAAGTTACTATGTTTTCACCATTTTGTAAACAAGCAAAATGAGGTTCAGAGGTGAAATGCCTTACCTGAGGTCACACAGCTTAGTAGATAGTGCCCCTGGGATTGTTCCCAAATGTGACTCTTTCCCTTATTGTCCACAATGCAGTTTGGTGTTCAAGTCAGTGTCAAGTCCTCAGCCCCATGACTTTAGAGGCTACAAGGTCAGCCCTCTCTAGGGACACAAACAAAAGTATGTGAATTTAAAGAAATAAAATGAAGGATAAGCATGCACTTCAAGCGATAACTTAGTTCCAGACACATTTGGGTCAACCAATAAAAGTATGTTGTCTTATCCCATTGCATTTCCTTATAACAATTGAAATCAGATGGGGAATTTTCCTTAAGAAACATCCTTCCCAAGTTTGTTTCTGGTCGTACTGAATCTATAAATCAGTTTGAAGAGAAATGACCGCTTCACAATATTGAGTGCTCAAATTCATGAACATTAAATATTACATTCCACTGTTTTATGGATATACTTTAAAGCATCCTGTTAGGATTTTTACTTTTCAATGTGCAGATCTTCTATATATTTCCTTATATGTATTCCTAAATCTTTGATACATTTTATGCAATTGTAAATTGTATTTGTAAAATAAAATTTAAATTGCATTTTCTACAATTCATATAAAAAAGTAGAGTTCATATTTATGTTGTCCTTGTAGCTCCAGGACTTTCTTAATTCACTGATTAATTCTAAAAATTCACCTATCAATTTTAATAATTCTATTAACATTACATCTATGTCCTTGTGTTCTCTTCCTCAATCCCAGTTTGGGAAAAATGCATAGAAAAGAAAGGAAATAAAGTTTAATTTACCCTGTATTCCTCAATAAGTCAAATGGTATTGGGCAAAACACAGTCTAAAATGAGTTTGGATGTTTACAAAGAAATTTAATCTGTCCTATCTTATTAGCATCCTCAATTATGAATTATAGGTAGGTTGAATTTGGGGGCCTGAGCTCTCTAACACTTCCTCATGTTCTGCATGATGAGACACCAGAGATATGTGGTGTGACTGTTATCCCTAGGTTTTAAAAAGGATTGATTAGGACTCTGAAATAGACATTTGGGAGCATGATGCTGCCACAAATATCACGGCAGGCAGCCTTGCCCTATGTGCTGCTGCTCGTAACAGGGACCATCTCTTTAAATTGGCTGCAGATTGCCGGCTTGTACTTGCTTCATTAGCACAAGTCCAAGCTCATGCAAGCCTAACTCTCATTTATCTTGGTTTGTTGTCATCCTGTTCCTCAGACAAGAGGCTGCATTTCTGTTTCCAATTAAGGGTTGATTAGGTCCTAGGAAGGGAACCTGAATGAGAGCTGGAAATAGAGACACAGGAGGAGTAAACCTGGTGGGGCATAACTGAGAGCATTTAGCAAACCTAGGCTTTCCTTCACCTGAGTTTGCCCTGTGCCTCTGGCTCTGCCTCAGAATAATAGGAAAAAATAGCAAATATAATTTTTCCAGGTCTCCAGGAGGGCTCTGCACACTTCTCGCCACCCCACAAACCCTTTGTAAATGTCGGTGCCCTGATCTAGAGCTGGGTTGAAATCAGAGACAATTTGCATAGAGGAAAGAACCAAACTTGTGGAGTAAAACCCTCAAATTGGAATCTGGGGTCTTTCACTCACCAACCCAGAGACCTTGAACCCTTCGTCTGTGCTCACTGAGCCTGTTTCTCCACCTACAGAAAAGTGACAATGATACTTGGTAAATCAGCCCCACCTATTGTGGCACCAGCGGGCATGAGCTGAGTCTCAGCTTGGGCCCCATCTTGCTTCACTCATCTTCATTGGCTACCCAGACACTTCTAAGATTGGAGTTTGCAAGCCCTGAACTTGTCCAAGCACCAAGCCATTTCTGAGAGGAAACTGACATCCTCAGGAGTGTGGGAGCTGACAGCAGCCACCTTTCTCTCAAGTTCCATTTAAAATCTCCCCATCATCTGCATCCTCTGTATGTCCACCAGTGCAGACACTGTTGGTGGATAAAGGGTTAGAAATAAAGGTCTCCAGACCAGCCGCATCGGCATCACCTCAGGCTAGCTAAAAATGCACATTCTCAGGTTCCTTCTGGGACCTACTGAATGAGAACTAGGAGAGCCCAGCATTGTGTGTTAGAACCGTATCTCCTGGTTACTCTACTGCATGCTGCCGTTTGACAACCACTGGCCTAAGTGGGGCCTAAAGACAATATAGACCCGGCTAGGTAGTCCCCTACCTAGGAGATGGAGAGAACTGTGGAACCCTGGTGTGGGCAACTATTTGCAAGACTCCTGGTCTCTCAGGAGGCAGCCCATTGAGGAATTTGGCCCACTGCTTCCTCCCGTAAGTCCAGTCCTGGTAGCCTGGCAGTCAAGTCTTTCCAGCCGGCACCTTCTTCCTCACAACGCATTTGAGAGGCTGCTCTATCCTAGCTCCTTTCTTCCCTCTCGGTGGCTCCTTCCGCTCGTTCGTATCTCCACTGAGCTCTCACTTTCGCAGAAAGTTCACACCAGGGCACTCCTCTACAAGTGAAAATGTCCCCATCAGCCTTCCCCAAATGTGATCCTTTTCATGTCACTAGGAATCACTGAAAATCAGTTTTGTTGTCAAGTAAATGTGGGAATGTGGCTTACCTGGGTTACCTGCTACAGGGCCACCAGTATTTTAATAAATTGACAGCCATTGTAAATTCCCAAAGAAGTGGGAATTTTTCCAGAGAGAGAGTTTTCCAGATCTTGGGCTTCCCCACCTGCCTGAGCTGCCACTGATATGTCAACAGAGAAAGGACCACAAACGAACGTGTGGGTGATGGCAGAAGTCTGCTTCTTCCTGTTCCTCATTGTCCAATGTTAAAAATATTCTTGTTTCACCTAACATTAAATAAACGCCCTGTCATGTGTCAATTATATCTCAATAAAGCTGAGGAATTTTTAAAAATTAGATTTCAGCAAGCAAAACACATTTAACCCTGACTTCTCTAGATGCCTTGAAAAAATAAGACCAGAGGCGCTTGTTTGCCAACACTAAGGAGAGAGCAGGGAGAGCAATGTGATGGTGGCACATGCCATTCCTGATTGCCCAGCTGGTCCAAGGACTTAGTTGACCTCCTAGGCCACAGATACTGATCAGCAAGTCACAAGCCACTAGCCAGAGGCAACTTGACATCTCAGCACCTGTAAGGGGGGATTTACTAGGCAGTGGGGGCTTGAAGTCTAGTCAGGACACTGCCACTGCCAGCCACTGAGTCTCTCTGCCTCAGCTTTCCTTAGACCAAATGGTGATAGTGATCAAAATAATCATTCAGTTCCTCAAATGATTCAATCTTTAGCCCAATGACATAATCGATACTTGGTGGAATGCCCCTAATCCCTCCAGAATACCCAGATTTTAAAGGCAGTGTTCTCTGGGAGTTGTGCATATAGGAAGTAGGGGGGATCGCCCAGGTACCCTCCCTCCTAAAGAAAGGGAAACAAACCATCAGCCAGAACCAGTGCTGTGAGCAGTGAGTGGTGAATAAGCTGTAGGGACAAGGTTGCCCTGAAGGCAAAGCTGAGAGCAGTGCTTTGATTTGCAATTGTGATATTAAACCTTGGGCCACAGCAAGGAAGGTGAGCTGAACAGAAACCTCATTGTCACACCAGTCAGTGGTGACCCCCTGGCTCCTGACAAAAGCACATTGTGTTAATAGGCTTAAATAGCTGCAAAATGCAGTCTCCCTGTGCCTCATTCTTCTTCCTTTCTGGAATTTTTATGTTTAATCTCACAGCCTGTTTTTTAGATAAATTTTATATTGTGGTATCAAGTTCCAACATAATTGTACAGATTGTTTTGAGAAAGATCGATGTTTTTACACTGTCTGGTCTCCCCACACATGAACAGGATATGTCAGGAGGCACTGTCTGCAGGTACAAGGTCACCACCGTGCTTGACAAGGATGGCTTTGGTGAGGTTGAGGAGGCTGATGGGAAGGAAAGTTGGCTCAATAGGTTAGGGGAACAAAAAACATTCTACTTAAAAGCCACTCATGATGGCCATCCCTGAACCAGGTGCTATATCATGTGCTTTGTGAAGGATACAGTGATGAATGAGAATCCAAAATGAGAGCTACTATCAAAAAGCAGAAAGCAACAAGCGTTAATGAAGATGTGGGGAAATTGGGGCCTTTGTGCACTATTAACAGGAAAGTAAAATGGTAAAGCACTATGAAAAAAATATGATCGTTCCTAAAAAATTAGAAGTACAATTGCCATAAGACTCAATGATTCTGCTTCTGGGTCTATGCACACAAGAATTGGAAGCGGGGCCTCAAAGAGTCATTTGTTCACTTACACTTACACTTACAGTGTTGTTCATAACAGTCAAAAGGTGGAAGCAACCCAAGTGTGTGTCGCTGGATAAATGGATAAACAAAATGTAGTATATACATTCAATGTAATATTATGCAGCCATTAAAAAGAAGGAAATGCTGACATGCTACAACAACGATGAATTTGCAGACATTTTACTAAATGAAATAAGCCAGTCACTAAAAGATAAACGTGTGATTCCACCCATATGAGGTATCTAATCAATTCATAGACACAAAAAGTAGAATGGTGGTTGCAGGGGCTGGAGGGAAGGGAAAATGTGGAATTATTTTTTTAATGGGCATAGGATTTCAGTTTACAAGATGAAAAGTTCCGGAACTGGATGATAGCAATGGTCACACAATGGTGTGAATGTGCTGAATGCTGCTGAACTGTACACTTAAAAATGGCTAAGAAGGTAAATTTTATGTAGGTGTATTTTTCAATAATAAATAATAAAATGATTTTTTAAAAGATGAGTAAAAAAATGCACATACTCAGGGAAGTCAATGGGGGCTGAACAATGACAGGAGGGAGGCACAGGACGCAGGCCTCCAACTCAGCTAGGGGTCTGCAGACATCAGTTCTCACCACAGCCTACCTGAAGGGGAGACTCACTTCCCAGGCTCGTAGAGGCTGGAGGGCTTAGGGGAGGACTCCAACAACAGCCAGAAGAGACTTCCTCAAAGCACGTCCCAAAGACCATAACAACAGCTATTTTGTCATTTGGCATGTTCCGAAGTCCCTGAAACATAAAAATCACTCCTGATTATAAATTCCCTCCCTTTCTCCTTCTCTGTGTCCTCACACATCTTTCTCAGGTGCTCTGGTTTCTGACCCTTCTGCTGACAGATGCTGTAGCTCAGAGCCAGCTCTGGCAATCACTCGCAATACGCAGGTAAGTGAAAGATGTGTATTCTCCCTGTTCCAGAAGCTTCTATTTTCCACTATAGAAGGTCATGTCATTAATTAGAATGGGCCAAAGCACATTTTGGAAGGTAAATCTATTAGCCTGCAGGAACTGCAGAGTTGACACTTCATTAATTGGAAGTGTAGATGCTGGCATTAAGCATCCAAAGAAATCCATTAAAATGTATCTAAATATAATCTAGTGCTAAGGGGGGAAAGGAGTCTTGAGAGGCTTTTGGTGGAATTCTTGCAAAATCATGACTTAAGAAGCTAAGTTCTGAATCCTGGCAGCAAGAGAAGTTCATAAATGCAAAAGGGCCAATCTTCATAAAGTCCTTTTTTGTTTTGGAAAAATACAATTATTTATTTTAAAAATATATGAGTTATGTTACATGTAATGAGCTTATTATTGTTATTTTTAAATGAATTAGTATTTTTTTTTATTTATACATACAGCTGGGGTACAGGCCAGAGGCGTGGAGTGGTGAGAGGCTTCACCAGAGACAGAGTGGGTAGCAGCACAGGCAGATAGACGGAAATGCACTGCTGAGGGGAGCAGCGGGCAAGGCAGGAGAGGTCTGCCGCACCATGTGGGATTCTCCCCGGCTGGGTGTCGAACTCACGTCGCCACTGCCAACAGCTCCACAGCGCAGCGCTTAACCGCTGCACCACCAGAGAGGCCCTGAATTAGTATTTTTAACTGCAGAAACCAGTTTCCATCAGACTCAAGTCCTCACCACTGACTTGTGTTTTTAGGTGCATAGGGTCAGCTTGGCCATGTCCTTGTTAAAGGCAAGACTTTACAGCAGTTCCTGGAATTCTGGATATAGCTCTGGTCTGGACCAGGAGAGGATCAGGAGCTCAGCTGGCCCTGGGCCTAAATATTTAATGTCTTTTTAATTTCTAATATGGCAAATAACTTATAAGAGTGAAAGGCGTCCTGAGCGCAAACACTGGGAGCCACTAATGTAGACATTTCCCCAGAAAAAAAAAGATGCAACTCAAAGGCCCCTGGGTCAATCCAGCCAGCAGCGCTTCCCCGAATGGCACTGCTGCACACAGAGGACAACCACCAACCCAGGCCAGAGGTCGGAACTACCACCTGGAAAACCAGGACCTCAGGGAGGTGCTAGTGGCGGTAGGCGTCAGACACTGTATTGTCAATACGACTGGTCATATGTGATTTAACTTCCTCCTGTCCCAGCAGGTAACTTCTGGAAGTGACAGCTGGGAGTTGAGCCCTCTTTGCCCCCATCTTCTGCCCTGAGAGCCCCCTGGCATCTAGCCAGCCTCCTCTCTCAGGCGAGTCCCTGTGCAACCTTGGCTATTGTACACGCCATCCATGGAGACAGCTCTCTGCGTGGTCAGCATGCTGTCCAGTGTGCACTAGCCTCTCAGGGGAGCATCCTCGTGATCACCATTACTGCTAATACTTAGAAAATAACCCCCTCTCGTGCTCAGTTTTCCTATCTGCAAAATAAGGATGGCATTCACTTACTTCCCTGATTCCCAGGGTTGCTTCAAGGAACAAATAGGCTAATGTACCTGTCAAGTAGGTGCTCCTGGTGCAACCATCAAAGGGGGGCGCCAGAAGGTACAGGTGGGAGGTGTGGTTTCCTTTCATCACTTACTGACAAGCTAATGTGGCTGACACTATTTAACTGTCCTGTGTGTCTTCATCTGTAAAGTGGCAACTCAGGGTGTTCGTGAAGATTAAATAAGATCAGGTGTAAAGCACCATGTGCCAGTGTCATGAATGTACAGTGTTCAGTGGAAGCTCTTTCTCATAACATGAAGGGAGACACGTACTTTTTATTACAAAGCTTCACCAAGAAAGGGATATAGTCTCTGTTTCGAGAACTCTTTGTGCAATGACACCCTAAGAGCCTAAGTAGGGATGTGGATTATCAAGAAGGTAACTCACACTCTTATTCATGGAGACAGTATTTTGGGGGGCCATGTATTAAGGAATCAGGAAACTGCTACAAAGGGACAAAAGAGAAATGGATTGGTTCTAACAGGACATGGAAGTGGTGGGTCTGGTGACTGGGTGGTGGAGGGAAGGAAGGGTTAGGACAACTACATCTTTCAAACCAGAATAGATGTTGCTTCCCTTACTTGACTCTGGCTCTGAAGAAGGTGGGGAGATGAATATTCTGTTTTGAACTTGTGGAATTCAAGACTTTTCCAGGAGGCACCTACCAGCATCCTTTTCTCTCCACCTTGCCCCCCACATATCACAAATCCCAGGCTTCCTGCTGCCTAAGTAACTGAGAGCACTTTATAAAATATATGTCCCCCTGTGTAGAGACAGGAAGGACACCAGGAGCACAGGTTCTTTAAGAGACGGAGCAGACAGGCCAAAAGAAGAGGACTCCTGGCGCCCTCGGTGGCTTTTTAGGCTTTTAATGGTCTTTTGTAAAGAGACAACAAGGTACAGGGCAGGTTGGGGGTCCAGGAGGCCAGGAGGCTGGTAGCCCTCCCAGCCCCTCTCTGGTGAATCTTCACTCTCTCTGGGCTCTCTGGTGTTCTCGTGGCCTCTCTGCTCCATGCTCTATTGTCTGCTGCTCTGCGTCCACTCACGCACGCCCACACCCTGCTTCAGGCGCCCACCATCAGGCATGCGTGCAGGCCCACAGGGGACTATCATTGGTGGAAGGGCGGGAAATCCTGATTATTGTTCCACTTAGCCTACACTCTGCAAGCATGACTTCCTTCTATGGGCATCTGGGCCAGATCACCAACAGCAGACTCTCGCCCTGGCCCCTCCTGACCTTGTATTCCAGAGGCTCACCTAGGGCAGCTGCCTTTAGCGGGTGAGCAATGAGCAGCCCACTTACTCCCGTGGGAGCAGGGGTGCAGGAGGCCTGAAAGTGAGGGAGGAGTGAAGCACCTCACTTGCAACCCAGAGTTGATCCCTTCAGTCCCTGAGTCAGGGGGAGGGAGTATCTGTCACACACACACACGCACACACACACACACACACGCACGCACGCACGCAAAGACATTAAACGCCTGCGACAGGCCGATTTTACAAAGCGTCCAGAGAACACCTCCAAGGCTCTGATGTTACCCCACAAACCTTCACATTTCTCCCACTCTTTTTTCTTTGCTCCAAGTAGTTTTCTTCTTTTCTTATTCTCTTGTGTTGCCCATGTTTCTCTTCCTGCCCCCAAATCCCTGTGAAGATCAGGTTTAGAGAATTAAGGGAGAATAAGCAAGACTCCCCATGGCACTCCCCACAGCTTCCTCTAAACCCATGAATCCCATTATCCCAGAGAAACATCTGTGAGAAAGTAAAAGCCCCTGACCCTCAGATTCCCTGCACTGGCAGAAATGGCTGACGATGGATCTGATCATTTGCTTCCTTTACTGAGCTCAGCCACCAGTTGCTCAGGAAGCTTGTTTTCAGTGGCCCCACTGGGAGGAATTTGCCCATAACAGGGGACCCGGGACCCACTCTGGATGCAGAAACTCACGGCCAGAAGGCATGTTTGCGGTTGACTATCTGGATTTCTAATCAAGCTGTCCCAGATGGTAAACATCTGAATATGAAAGTGAGTATCTGCCAGAAACACATGACTGTCTACTAGGTCTGTGGGGCCAGAGAGAACCCGCTGGCTTCCTCCTGGCCCTGCCAGCAACAAAATGTCCCATCAGCACAAAACAGCCTTTGAGCAGAGAATGCACTGGGCACCCAAGGCAGAAATCCTCTAATGGGCAGGGTTCTTGGCCAAGGCATCTTTGAATAGCCTTCACGACAGCCTGGACACCTTTGCTTCCCCGACATAGCCTTCTTTGTAAGCAGAGATCCGCCAGCTGGGCAGGAAGCCACAGTCCCCACACATTTTATGAACGGGGAGTCAGAGAGTGGACATGTCCAGGATGCTAACCAAAGTCATGGCAATGGTCTGTGAGAGAGGTGGCTTCCTCTGTAAGGCTGCTGCCCTGTTTATTCTATAAGGACATCTGCCTTTAGGCGATGCCACTGCTGGTGGAAGCTGTGATGAGATACTCTGCAAATATGCTCATTTGATAAATCTTTAAAAAGAAATACTTTGCAATAAAGTAAACTTACCACTGACATGACACACAACTCCCCACGGTAGTACCATCCCCCCAATCCACTCCACTCTTACTGTGCCACTGTTTATAACTCTTGAGGTGAGTCACAGACTCCCAAACAGAAGCTCTGCAGACATAGAAGGTTGTAATCTTAGATACCTTTTTGATTCTATGTAGGGAAAGTGTCCGTGCTTGATAGGTTTGAGGAGGATTATAGCAAACAAAAAGTAGCAACACAAATCTAGGGA
Organism: Scalopus aquaticus; assembly: GCA_004024925.1. NCBI lineage: Eukaryota > Metazoa > Chordata > Mammalia > Eulipotyphla > Talpidae > Scalopus > Scalopus aquaticus. The sequence continues at coordinate 29,170 of PVIJ01007025.1, read as the reverse complement.
TAAAATTACACCCATGTCCCCTTTTCTCTTCCTTTGTCAAGACTGGTCATGCAGACTTGGTCTGGGCATTACCATTTGGGGCCTATGGAAGTTGAGTCATTCCTTGAGACCAATTAACAGAATATTGAGCCAGGCCCATGCAGGAGGAGGGTAATAGCCAGGGATTAGATGAGTCTGTCTGCGAGTTTATGTGTACACGTGTGTGTGTGCAGAGCTGCTGTTTCTTCTCTCGTTACCAGTTGGGTCTTCAGAAGTAGCAATGTGAAACCGTGCCTTCTTTTCAAAGCACACACCAAAAAATATACACTTGTGTCCTTGATGATGTTTCCTAGTGTAAAAATACTCCCATAGTCACCTATCAAGAATATACTTTCATGTATGTGGAGACTGAGAACCCTAATATTGCATTCTCTTAAAGAACAGCTCTAACCAGCATTGTATAGCAAATAATCACCTAAACTGAAATCCCAAGTTTGGCCACACTGAACTAGTGACAGAATAGCTAGCTTGGATGTTTATCATCCTAGGAAGTTTCCATGTGCTTCCTCCCAGCAAGTCCCCACTCACCAGAGGTGACTAGGCTCTGATGTTCTGCCCCTTACATTAGCTTTACTTGTTCTTACATGTAAATGGAGTCGTATGTTTATGCATCATCCTGTAGATGAGTATTTGGGTTGTTCTAAAGTTTTGTCTATTATAAGCCAAGTGTCTATGAACATTCCATTATGAGTCTTTTGGGGATATATTCACTTTTCATGTCTTCTGGGAAATACCTAAGTATGGGATTACTGGGTCATATGGTAAAGGTATATTTAACTTTATAATACTCTATTTTCCAAAGTGATTACCCCATTTTTATATCCAGTGGCAAGGTATGAGAGTTCTAGACAAACCACATCCTCACCAGCAGTTAGTCTTCTTCATTTTTATAATGGTGCCTTCACACAGCAGTTTTTGGGATGATATCAAATTTACCAATTTTTAAAAATGGATCTTACTTTTGATGATATGTCTAAGAACTCTTTGCTTAACCCCAGGTTATGAAGATTTTTCTCCTGTTTTCTTCTAAAATAGTTATAGTCCCATATTCTACAATTATATCTGTAATATAGGAAGTGTGAATTTTAGGTCAATTTTCACTGTTTTCCATGTGATGTCCACTTTTTCCAGCGCCACTTGTTGAAGAGTTTAATATGACTCCATTGAATTATCTTTGCACCTTTGTCAGAAATCAATTGCCCATATCTGTGGGGGTTTATCTCCCTGCTTTGTCCTGTTGACCTTTGTGTCTATAACTTTGCCACTTTGACTGGCTTTATTGTACTCTTCAAATTGGGTAGCATAATGTCTGTAAGATTTTTTGGCTATTCTAGTCTCTTTACCTTTCCATATAAACCTTAGAATCAGCTAATTATATCCCCCCCCACTAAAGAATCCTACTGTGATTTTTATTAAATTCCATTAATTCTGTAGATAATTTGGGAGAATTGCCACCCTTACCATGTTCAGCCTTCCAATCCAGGACTACAGTATTTCTCTCCATTTATTTGTCTTTGGTTTCTTTCTCTAGTATTTTGTGGATTTATACCAGTGGGGTGAGATTTACACATTTCATGCTTGTCTGAATGAAGATAAGCGAAAGGGAGCTATGAGTTTTTTCCTATTTTTGTAGTGTTTTTTGGCTGTTGGAAGATATTAGAATTGGTTAAAGAGCATCAGTGTATATCTGCCATGAGATCTGAAGTCACTTTGTCTTGGATTTTGAGGGTAATACTGCCTTATGAACTGCTCTAGTATAAACTGACCAGTAATTCTTGCTTTCAAGACTGGATTAGTGAAATGTTTATAAGTACATTTTATTTCTGATGGATATTAATATTCAAGGATTTATAAAGATTGAAATAGGACCTTTCTGGTGGCCTAAGAGTTAAGTCTCAGCACTATCACCACTAGGGCCTGAGTTCAGTCCCAGCCAGGGAGCAGACCCACATGGCGCAGGACCTCTCCTATCTCACCCGCTGCTCCCCTCAGCAGTGTATTTCAGTAGATCCGCCTGTTCTGCCACCCACTCTGTCTCTGGTGAATCCTCTCACCCCCTGCACCTCTGGCCTATATGCCAGTTCTTCTATGCAATAAATAAATAAATCTTTTTAAAAAATAAAGGAATGAAATATACATTCTGAATCTTAGGCTATTATAATGCACTAGCAACCCTTTTAAACTGATCTGATTTAATTTATGTTATGAGTTTTGGAGTTCTTAATGAAAGGCCAAGAATAAAGGATTTGAAGGAGTTGTGGTTATAGGTAGTAATAATTCTAATATGCTCTCTAATCCATATTTAATGAAATAGTTGTTGGCTATGTATTATGAATGATTAAAATGCCTAAAAGAAAATAACATGTGTGGACAGACTGTCACCTTGGAGCACCTTAAAATAGATCCATGGGTGTTGATAACATTAATATTAATGAGATTCATGCAGGACTGTATGCAAATGCTTACTGTAAATGCCACAGCATTTAATGGGCTTCTAGCTTCTCTGTGGAAGAAAAAACCTGGCCAGCCTTGAAGACCACTGGATTCTGATTTTACTGTTATTATATTATACAATTTCTGGCAAGATAGTCACATTGTGCATGTGTGTGTGTTCCAGTCCCCTCAACTGTAAAAAGGTATCAAACAACTTCCCAAAAGGGTCTATAGGGTCAAATTAAATGAGATGACAGGTAAGAAAGATATGAGAGAGAATTAAAGAACCACATTACAAATGCAGGTGAAGACATAGCCAAGACATGGGATCAACCTAAACGACCATTGACAGACTTCTGGATAAAGAAATTTTGGGATATATGCTCAATGGAATACAACCTAGCTATTAAAAAAGATGAAAGCATGCCCTGTGTGACTATATGGCTGGAACTCCAGATGATTATGCTAATTGAAAGGTCAGAAAGAGAAAGCCAATTACTAGATGATTTCACTCATTTGTGGAATATAAATAACCAAAGAAAACAAACCTGCAAAACATAACTAAAATGACTCTTGGACTCTGAAAAGCACAGTTGTGACTAGAAGGGAGGGGGTTGGTGTAAGAGAGAAGAAAGGATAGAGGAGGTGAAGGTGACAAGGTGGTGGCACTGAGCTTTGGTGGAGGTAGGTGAAGTATGTGCACAAATTGAAGGGTGAAGGTGTACCCCTGAAAGCATGTAGATTTGTAACTGAATAGCTAATCAAAAAATCTGATTTAAAAAATGTAAGTGAAAAATATGATCACTCATAATACAGAAGCATGAATGCTTCACTCTTATTTTTTTACAACCTCCCTAGGCAGCATGGCTGCTTTGAGGTTAGGGGTTTAAATGACCAATTGTCTTTTTACCAAACTGGAAAATACTTGACAAAAGTCAACAAAAGTAGTGGTGTTCATATTAAGCTATCTTCAAAATAAAGTAACTTCTCTTCTTACTTCTGGGACTATGAGTAGACTACAAATTAATCCAAAGTGCACCATTTGAGAAAGATGAGTTGTGATGGTATTGGAGAATCAAAGAATCAAAGGGATTATTTTATCACATTTAATTAACTTTTTTAATAAAAAGAATATACTTTTCAAAGCCTAAAATGAACATTTGCTGACAACTTTGTGTTATGTCTTGACTCCTGACTCCATCACCCACAATTTTATGGTTTAAGCAAAATAAAATTCAAAGAGAAGTCAAATCAATTTGTTTAAATTTTCTTGATTGGATCTCTTACTCCAGACTCATTTACTATCCAATATATCACAAACTTTTGAAAAATGGCCAAACAGAAGGCCAAGAGCCCAGTCAAGTTCCTTTGAAAACTATTCAGTTCCCTACAAAGAACACTTTCCTAAAATACATTTTTCAGTATTCATTTCCTATGGCATGTCTTGAAATTTCTAAAGCTCCTGTGAAATTTAGCCTATTTAGAAATTTAAGAAGTCAATGTAATAGTCAATATTCTCTTTAGAAAGATAACAACATGAATACAGACACTTCGGAGAGCTCCCAACGTTTATAAAATTTTAGGTTTAGACATTGTAGCTACAAAACCTGATATATACTGTTGTCAATAGACAATTCAACCCTGTGTTAGAGGAAAAGAAGACAATGCAGAGATTTTTAATGAAGGAGATAAGAAGGATTGGGCAGTGCCAATCGAAATTTTGCAAAACAAAGCAACAAAAACAGAACACTCTGAAATTCCTTTTCTGAAAGAATATGTAATAGCTAGATTTTACCTACAAATATCATAAATTAATATCACAACTAACTCTTGGCAGAATATTCTGCAGATAAGATTTAAATCCATAGAGTAGGATTCAATATCTGAAGACAAGCAGGTAGACAAAGAAAATGGAGAAAAAAGAAAATTGACTTGTCTCATTCTGGGATCCCAAGCAATCCTGTGCCCATAAAATATAATACAGCTAATATAATCATACTATATATATTCTCTTGTCTTTTACTCCTTTCACTCATTACCATGCTGATGAGAATCAAAGACCATTTATCAATCCACACTTAATTATCAGTTCTATTGTGAATTAACATTCAAGTTACTTCCAGTTTGGGGCTACTAAGAACAGTGTTACAAGCATTCTTATACTTGTCTCTTGGTGTTCATGAATATAATTTTTTCTATTTTATATACTAAGAAGTGACATTGCTGAGTCACAGAATTTGCATCTGTTCAAATCCACTAGATAATGCCAAAAGTTTTCCAAAATAGTGTTGTCAATTCATTTTTCCCAACAGTAAGTGAAAGCTCTTCGCACTATACATTACTTGATATTGCTGGCAGATTATATCATTTGTACCAATCTGTTGGTTGTATAATAGATATCCATGTGCTTAGTATTATTTATTTGTAGTGTAACTTATAATTTAATTAGTTTAAGATTTTGAGACCTTTCATATGTTTAGTGGCTATTTACATTGCCTGTCTTGTGAAGTGTATAGTCAAGAATTTTGCCCAGTTTTTGGTTTTCTGATTTGTGGAAGGTCTCTTTATACATATGTGATACCAGCCCATTTTTTAATTATATACATCTCCCTGTGTCTCTTAACATTTATTCTCTAGAATAACCGTGTAACAGAAGCTTTGCCAAGCTTATTAATCATTACATTGTTGGTTAGCATTTTTTTTTTGTATCACGTATTAAAAATCTTTTCTCATTCAGGGTCATGAAAATACTCTCCTTTTTTTACCTTGTAAAATGTTTATAATTTTCACTTTAATCAATCTGGACTGACCTTTGTATATGACCTCAAAAGATGTCAGATTCCTCTTTATTATATTATACTGATAACTCAACACTATTTATTAAACCATGTATGATTTATTGAAAAGTATCTTTTCCAGTGATCTTCAACAACTCCTTCCTTATATATAAAATATTGACACAAAAATGAATCTGCCTCCAGGCTCTCTATTCTGTTCCACTCATTTCCATTCCAAACTGTCTCGACTACTAAAGCTTAACATCAATCTTGATATTTGGTAGGGCAAGTCCTCTACCTCATTCCTCAAGACTATCTTTGCTATTCTTAGCCCTTTGCAATTCCATTTAGATTTTAAAATCATTTTGTCAAATTCCACCAAATAAATTAATTTGGAATATATATCTCCAACAAATTGCAAAACTTGCTTATTTTAATCTATTGATTCTTCTGAATTTCTGTGAACATATGTATAAATATCTCAAATTTGTTCTTAAGTTCATTTTAGCTAAGACCTCCAAAACAATGTTGAAGTGTGGTGGTGACAGTGAGTGTCTTTATCTTATGCTGGACTTCGATGGTAAGCTTACAGTCTTTTATCATGGGAAAGGCATCTGTTGTGGAGCTATTAAAATACCATTTGATTAAGGGAGTTAATTTGTTAATTTTTGTTAGATTTGTTAATTTGTTAATTTTTAATTTTTAGATTTGTTAATTTTTAAATCACAAATCAATGCTGAATTTTATTAGATATTTCTCTTTTACTAGCTGAAATAATTTATGCCTTAATCTGTTAAGGTAGTGGGTTACATATGTTATTTATTAATGTTCTTGTGTTAAACTAGCATCATTCTCTAGGGATTATTCCTACTTCATCTTTATGTATTGTTCCTTAGATACATTGCTGGGTTTAGTTTGCTAATAGTTTAAATTCATGTTCATAAGTGATACATAGGCTGAAATTTTCCTTTCCCATGCTGTCCTGAGAAGTATCAAAGTTAAAACCACCACCTTAAAATCAGCTGGAAAGTAGCCCTTTTTATATCATCTCAAAGAGATAGCATAGATTAGAATGATTTATTCCTTGACTGGTAGAAGTTACTAGAGAAGTTATTTGAACATCTACTTTTCTAGTGACTATAGGACTACCTAAGTATGTCTTATCTCACTTCTGAATAATGTATCTTCTCTGACATTTGTTGCTATATCAGTTTTAGAGCATTATGTCTTTACTTCCTCTTGGGGTACTTGAAGCTTCAGCTGTTACATCCTCAATTTCACTCCTAATACTCCTCTTCTGTCTTTCCAAAAGAGTTATCTTACAACTCTTGTTGACATTTTTGTAAGTAAAAATTTCTCAAACCTTACTATTTCTGCAATGACATATATGTGTATAAATTTACTCAAAAAAGCAAAGCCTACACATAGCCTCATGTCAGTTCAAGTCAGATTCTCCCCAAATGAATTCATTCAGTTCAGACCAGCTAAAGAAAACTTCAGAAAATTTTTTAGTTGTCCAACCTTTGCAAATTTTGCATTTATTGGTATCACCAAGTGTTCAACAGTTGGAGAGGATTTCAGATAAGTCTGGCCCCATTTTGTCTGAACTATCCAGCCAGTCCTACATCATACTTGGCTCCCCGATGCTGATCTCCCCCTCTTCTATCTGTACTCTGTTCACCAAAATTGGGTGAGCTCTCTTAGAACTAATATCCCTTTACAATTCTTTGTTCATATAGATTGATTAACATCATTTTTATTTTTGCTATCATTTTAGCAGGGTGTTTTTAGGGTGAGGAGATAAATGTCTGTAATGAAGCCTCCATTCTTTACCCTAGGCCCTGAATTTAGTCTTCTTAACACTTTACATCTTTTTGCTTGCCTTCTCTAGCAGAACCAATGCCTATTAGTCTTTAAAGAACCAGGAAACTTTCCTGCCTAGGTCAGGAGCTGTTTCAGCGGGACTTTGTGGACTTAATGCTGCCGCTCTCAGAATTACCCTTCAGTGCTGAGAGTTTCACAGCTACCTCAAAAACAAAGGCTTTGTGTCCTCTGTTTCCTGTTGTCCACCTACCACAGATAAAACTTTCCTTTTGGGGTTGGAGACTGAACTCCAGAGGAAACGAATCACATTTATCAAAACTACCTCCAAGTGGAGGAAAACAAAGAGAACTTCAATGTGGAGAGGGTGGGAGCAAGGCCCTGAAGAGAAGGGAATAGGGAGATAGAAAAAACAGGTCAGAAGGGTAGATTCCCAAGGACACAGAAACATTAATCCAAAAGGATACATGCACCCCTCTGTTTATTGCAGCACTGTTTACAATAGCTAAGATATGGAAACAACCCAGATGCCCAAAAATAGATGACTGGATCAAGAAGATATGGTATATATATACACAATGGAATACTATTCAGCATTCAAAAAGATAAACTCATGCAATTTGCAGCAACATGGATGGAGCTAGAAGGGATCATGCTCAGCGAAATAAGCCAGAAGGAAAAAGAAAAATATTGAATGGTTTCACTCATAGGAGGAATATAGGGGAAGCAAATAAGAGATCAGAAGGAAAAAATAACAACAACAAAACCAAAACAAAAGCTAGCAGGCAGCCAGAAATGAGAGACATTCAGTGAGGAAGGGGGAGGATAAGGGTTCAAAACAGACGAGAAAAGAGCACAAGGGACTATGGTGATGGCTCATGCGTAAATTGGTGGTGGGTAGCCAATGGGGAATACGCAATAATGTAAGATATAAATATAATAATTTTTAAAAAGGTCAGAAGGGACCTGACTTCTCAGACAACAACCCATGTGTACCTGACCAGCCCTTGCTTACCTGATGCCCTCCTCAGAGCTAAATAAGGGCAGATCACCTGGGTGATTGCCCTTTGTACCATCAGTGGAAAGGTAACAAGAGGATGAAAAGAATTATGCCAGTTATGGTTCAAGAAGGAAGTGGGCACTGTAGTAGGATCTTGTAGAACACCAATAAAGATGGTGCATTGGGTCACCTACATACTTTTGTTTTAATGCATAAGGTATGGATATTTTGGCAAAGGGACCAGCTGAGGTTGCCAATCCTACCCACCCCTTCTCTGTCCCATTCTCATGCCCAGCCTCTCCTCTGTGTACACATTGAATAAATGCTTAAAGGTCATTCTTTAGAGGGGACATCAAATTACTTGCCTGTGTCCTGTCCTGTCCTGTCCTACCCCTTTGGACTGGACCAAAGATTCACCCATGGTCAATACAGGTCTAAAATTTTTTTTCTGCTCTTAAGAATGGGACATGCAAAGCGATTTCTCTAATTCCAGGGTTTGCTTAACACCTTCCGGCAAATCCTCTTAGCATTAGTGTGTGTGTCAAGTCTTTGTTGAGTTGGGGCCAAGCTAGCAAAAGGAGCTCAAAGCTATATTTGCCAGCAAAATGCCTTCACTGCTGTGTATGGAATCATGTGCTTTAGTAGGAAATACCAGACTGCCGAGTTAGCATAACACAGTCCATTCCCGTGTTCTGCAAAAGATGAACCACTTTGAAAAACTTTCCTGGTGACCCCACTACTTTCTCTTTTCCTTCCATCTAGTCAGGTTAGGAATGTGCAGGAGCAGCAGGAAAGACTTAAAGAGCAGAGACTAGGGAAGCCATACCGAGTGGATGTTGATGGATACCAAGGAGATCTGATATGAAAGTAAAGACCTAATTAGCACCCTCTTCTTGACATGATGCATTTCTGGATAATGGTCCAGAAGCAAAGCTACAAAACTGCTTTCTTTCAAATATCCAGTTTAATGTAATGGTTGGTGCTGTTTTGCAAAAGAGAAACATTGATACTAGTTTTAAAAATAGAAAAATGTACAGTATTTGAGAGGTTGGGGATTTTTTTATTTGTTGGCCTATTTTTTCTAATTTTTGAACATGCTGAGACATTGCTATTTTTTCATATAACTATGACCCATTATTATAATGTACTTATCAATAAAGTTGTGCCATCTAAAATGAGATTGTATGGAAAATCTGCACAGCTATTGTTGCTAAACTGTTCTGAGTTGATAAACACCAAAACAAGACTTTTACTTTCCATGAATATATTTCCACCTGCTACGATCTAGGGTTTTTGAAGGCATAGGTGGTGTTGAATAAGACTTAATTCTCCTAATTCTTTTCTCTTTCCAAACCACCACAAAGCTCTTAATTGTATGTGGCTTTTTCAGCACAATTTATTGGCATGCATAAGTTTTGTAATCTTTCCTCATACGCCCAAGAAATGAAAGTAATAACTATACTCCTCTTCTGCAATGATTTTCATTCCATGAAATCAGAATCTCAACTTGCAAAACGACTTATGACTCCAAAGCCTTATCCTATGACAACGCTTTCAGTTGCATATTATCTCTGTTGAAGAGAACATTTGTCTTTATGAGTATGATGGTAATTATAAGTCAACTGTTGTCATTTTGACAACACCAACCTTAAAGTCATCCAGAGAGGCTTAGTAACACGTTAAAAGTTCAGTGCTGTCACTTCAAGACAGGGATCACTTGGTACCAATGTTCTTGTCACCACAACTGAGAAACGGCATGACAGAGGCTGGTTTTGAGTATGAGTGGATCTACCGCCTGATGGAAGATGTGGTTACAATAGTTCTTTCAAGACCATCAGCTTTTCAGAATATAACATTTTCAAGAAGGCTGTCTTTGGAGAAAAAAATTTAATTCTCCTAGAATTCTCGCATCTACAGACATCAATGTGTGATACACACTAATCACTGTCATATTCTTCATTGTTCAGGAGAGGAAATACATTGAGAGAGAGGGGAAGCACCTGACTCAAGGGCACACAGCTGCTTCATGTGGCTGAAACTCAAACCCAGTGCCTTTCCCTCTCCACCCAGCTTTATCTCTGTATGATTTTGGCTCTTGTACTCCATGAAGCATATTTAGTATCTGTTGGTTCATGTATATATAATGGTGATCTAAAGGATACCTAGTAAATTCTTATTTTGTTTTTTAAAAGATATATATTTTCTGTGTCTTTGCTAAAGGGAGACTTGTAGTTCCAAGTTAACACTATCAATTCATGAAGGATAATTTTGTTTCTAAGCTGCAACCAGAGCTCCCTCTAATGGTTATTTATTTGGACAGCGAATTCTTGGGGAAATGAAAATCTACCTGTTCTTTTAGAATTGAGCCCTTATTTCATTACTATTACTATTATTATGTTTTAATGAATTCTTATCTCCCTTTGTAACTAGAACATTTACATTCTATTCAACCTATAAGTTCTAGAAAAGCATGATACTCCACCTCTGAAAATTGTTCAGTCACAAATCAATTGATTTAAAATTGAGTGGGAGGAAGGGCTAGTCTTTGTTCAAGATGATTCTAGATTCTCTGGTTTTTGCTGAATTCCTTTCTCAGTCTACAGCATCATCATATTCTGTTGGTGCTCTGGTAAAGCACTGAAACAAATTTGATAAATGCTGTTGACTAAACACATTCTCTTCATAGCCCACCAAGTTGTCAACAGACAGTGAATTCAATTGGCAAGTAGCAATATGAATTAATCTTGATTTTTTTCCTTCAATTTGATATAAGCTTGCAACACACATTTGACTGGGAATGGATTCATTATTTAAGCTTTCTTAGGATCATTCAGAAAAGCATTGAGGGATGTCATGTTCAGTTTTCAACCCAACCTTACTCTCTCCATCTGTCTTGGAGATTATTCAATAGCAACAAACAAATTTCCATTCATTTTTCAAATATTATACATTACACCATTATGTGAATTTCTAATATGTAGACAAGTTTTATTAATGAAATTCAAGTCAAGAAATCTTTATTCAAGTCTGAAGGTAGAATGAAATACATTAGTGATGAATGACATTTAAAGACAAAATAGAAAGACCCTGAATTGCACAAAACATTTATAAATATTGTGGTTTTTATTTGCTCTGTCTTCATGAAGAACATTGATAAGTAATATCACAGGCAATCAATGCTGTCTTTAAGTGACAGCACTGAACTTTTAACATGTTACTATATATATACATACTATATATAGTATATAGTATATGTATATACTATATATACTATATATATGTATATACTATATATAGTATACTATGTATATACTATATACTATACTGTATAGTATGTATATATATACTATATATAGTATATACTATATATAGTATATATATAGTATATACATATACATAGTATATACATATACTATATACTATATATGGTATGTGTATATATACTATATATAGAGTATGTATATATAGTATGTATATACTACATATTGTATATATAGTATAGTATATACTATATATGCTATATACTATATATACTATATTATATATACTATATGTAGTATATAGTATATATATTATACTATATTATATATATTATATATATTATATATATATTATATATATTTATATATATTATACTATTGTCAATACTATATTATATATACTATATATAGTATATAGTATATATATTATATAGTATATATAGTATATAGCATATATAGTATATATAGTATATAGTATATATAGTATATAGTATATAGTATATAGTATATATAGTATATATACAGTATATATATAGTATATATAGTATATATACAGTATATATAGTATATATATGATATATAGTATATATAGTGTATATATAGTATATATAGCATATATATATAGTGTGTGTGTATATATATAGTGTGTGTATATATATAGTGTGTGTATATATATATATATATATATATATATATATATATATAGTGTCTGTGTGTGTATATATATGTGAAGTTTATATATGCATACATAGCCAAAGCTCTATTTTTTTTTTTGTCCTCCTCTTAATCCCACTCAGTTTCCACCCAATATCCCCAACATATGTCCCATACTGTTTCTGCCTTCTGGACCAGCAGGCCTGCACCACTGCCCCTTTGGGCAAAATGGTTTCCCTCCTGGTTGCACATATTGGGATCCTCTTAGCCTTTGTTGGTGGTAAATCTGTTCTTACTTGGTTTTCTTCCAATTCTGTGGGAACCATAATATGTGTCTCAGATACAGGTTTTTCCAAGAACCAGATGTTATGACCTCTCTTCACTTATCTTATTGTACGTTTAGTTCTTATAGACATCGGCTACCATAATATTTACCGGTTTTCCCACTTGATTTTTATACTTTTGGTTGTGCTTAGTGAAAGTATGTTTTTCTTCATCTGTTTTTACCCAGACTTACTCCTTATCATTTCTATTTTCCATTCTTTCACTTATTTCCTAGTCTTTCCTAAATTTAAAATTTTGCTAGAAAGAGTTCACTTAAAATTTACATTTTTATGGCATAGTTCTCCTTTACTTATCTTTCCTATTACTTTTCAATTATCTTTAACAGTTTCCATCACCAATATGCCCTTTTCTTTGTCTGTTCCATAGTGCACATTCAATTTTCTATCCATAAGTGTCCATTTAACATTCTATGACATCTGCAGGACTTTCTCCCCTTGTGGTGAGGTATAGTGAGTTCTCATACAAGTAGAGTTGCTTCTAACTTCCCATCTGAGATGCAAGCCACGAGGTAATAAAAACAGTACAGAAAGAGGATATAGATCCCCTGCCTATGCAAAGGGAATTATGTTGGATAAATGACCATAAATCACAAAATATAAGTTGCAATGGTTACCATGTCCTGGTTAGTTGACAAAACGCAGCATGATTTTCAGGGTATCACTACCCACTGTGCAACTGCTGCTGGCAATTTCTAGGAATGATTGTCATTTACTCCTAGGGAGATAAGAGAAACAACTCTTAAAGGGCATCCCCAGCATCTACAGCAGTCTTGACTCTCTCCAATCTGCTTGCACCCTTTCTAGCAAATAAACCACATTTCACAGAGATCTTTGGAATATTGATAACATCCTCTTATACCCCTACTAACTGTGTTCTGTTAGAAGTTCATCTCCTTATACAAAAATACAGCAAATTGCATTTTCCAAACGTGTAGACCTCACATAATTTGTGTTAATCAACATATAGGTATCCCCAGCTCCTTGGAAGCTGACGTTATGACTTTTACACAAGGCCTACACTAATACCTGATTTCACTAACTGATAGAAATCCAAACGGCATTTTACTCTTATGACAAAAAGCCAAAAGTGGAAATATCAGCATTTGTGGTGCTATTGTAGAGGCAGAGCCTATTCCAGGCAGCAAGAGTGGCCCAGACAAGCTCCGTCCCTGGAAGTACTTTTCTACAGGCTGTGTATTTATCATCTGATTCCTGCCACTGCTGTATGTTAGTGTTGTTTGAGGTTTGTTTTGTGTTATTTAGTATGATTTGGTAAGTTGATTTTTGGGCCTGGGAATGCTCAAAAGGTTTTCCATATAAATGAATGGTGCTTACTTCTTTACTTTTTGCCATTTTGGCTTAAATTTCATAGGACCACATGGGGAAGTGTTCATAGGAATAGCAGGAACACCAGTACCGCCTCTTCAGTAAACCATTTCAGAAATCAGGTGTTTTTTTCAGGCAGTTTTGCTTTATATTCCCTTTTGCATTTTTATGGATTTAAGACTCTGAGAGGCCCTCAGGCAATCTTTCTTTCAACATCTAGAATTCACAAACTGATTCTGATTATTTCCCCCTCACCAGGGGTGTTTGTTCCTTTCATTGGAAAATAGTTTTAGAAGCCACAGGCAGTGGTTCTACAAACAAGCTTGTTCCAAATTCTTACTGGAATATAACAGGACTACTGCAAAAATATCCATCAGCATAAATCACTGTGGGAGAAGAACAGATAAAGCCTAGTATTTAAAAAGTGTCTATGAATTCTTATTTGTATTTCCAACTAACCTCTACTTTTTTAAATTTCAGATAAACACCAATTAGTTTTTTAATACAGATATATCCCATATAATATTCAGTAAATACTTTTACTAAAAAAATTATTCATTATTTATTTTCTTTGATTGTATTATTTTTCTTACAATTCTATTTTAATGAGTTTTTGTCTTTCCTTATTCTAATAGAATAGTTTATTAATCCACTTTTTCAATTTTTGAACATTTTTTCTGGTTTTCTTTTAATGTTAATGAAAATAGAAACCTATGTTATTTTATACTACATTATGCTATAGGTCTATATTTCAGTGTTGCCTCCCAAAATTCAGAAGGTTGCCCGTCTTTCCTCTAGCTTGACCCTCAGCTCAACTGCCCCAAAACTGGCTTCATAGTATGCACTTCCCAAAGATTCTTTGATCAGCATCCTCTTAGCTCCGATAGCCAAAAGGAAAACCCCACTTCCATCTAGAGGAACATCAAAGGAACTAAGAATTCAGTACACTCAGTGTGATACATAGATACCTGTTTTCCTAATAATAATAATAATAACAACAACAACAATAATAAAATGTATAATATAGAAAAATACCTTTTATCAAAGTGTCCAAAAAAATCCTGTCAACTTTCTCCATTTGCACTCCTCAACTTGAACTTAGTTTATTTCCCCTTGGTATATTTTTGTTCTCTAGAATCTTTTTATATTTCTGAAGTAGCATTTTTAGGAATAAAAAAAAAAACTGGTATCACACAGGCCAACGGGTGCATGCAGTGTTGCTACCAACTCACAAGCGTCAACTACACACATCTCCTGATTTTGCTTTCAGTGACATCACATGCATAGTTTGAAATCAGCTGTGGTGCAAGCTTTTACACCCTGAAAATTGGCAAATACTATAAACCAGGAATTTTAGAGAGCCAGTTGTTATTTACCAGGACAACTGCATACACACCTCAGTCATTCCGATACCAGTCAAAATGCCAGGCATAAAATCAATTAATATCTAGAGTTATCAGAGTAATATACCAATTATGAAGGTTGAAAATTCCCACTTTAGAAGCTTATATAGCATCTTGTGGGGGCTTCTGCAATATTCACTGAGTAATGTTCCCCAGAATCAAGCCTTAAAAGACAAAAAAAAAATGCAATTGGATTATAGCACATTTTAGTTAGGATAGCCAGGGCACATTATATTTAGTTATCCACGGGTTTCAAGTAATTCCCAGATATTTTGATCCATTCCCAGAAGGTTTTATTTCCACAACAGACAAACATAGAGAGTTCAGTAACTTCTAGTTATTAACATTTCTGTGCTAATACCAATTTTTTTACATGAATTAACAAACATTATGCTGTCTCCTCTCCAATTCTGCACTCTGTAGCAACCGAGCAGCTTCTGGATCCCATGGAGAGAGCCCACAAGCTCTGAGGATGGGTCTGACTTTGACAAAATCTAAAGATGATTGAGGGATATGAAGTTTCCTGATGGGGGCTGAGGGGAACCCACCACCAACTGTTCTTCCCCGTGGCCCCTGATGCCACCCTGCTGTTAGTCCCAGGAGCATAATGGCCTCACCTGTCTCACTGCTGGAAACTGTGGTCAAGATTCTCATTCTATTGTTCATTTAGCACCTGAAGTCAGGCAGGAGAAACATTTCTACCTGAAGGGTCTGTGTAGTTCAATGTCCCTGCCTTTTTATTGCCACTTCCGCAGAGAGACATGGCTTCCACCGGTGAGGAAACAAGGACCCTCTGACCTTGCCCTACTAGCTGCCTTGGGAGAGTGCTGGGTCTGAACGGCTTTCTGAGCTCCATCTCACCTGAGTCTACACTCTTGCTACCTGCTCTCTGGCTTCCCCTTCCACCCCAGCCCCACACTTTGAGCAGGACATCCTCGGGCATTGCCCCCATATTCTCACTTGCCTCTCAAACTTGGTCAGTTCAAGGACACAGGGTGTGTCTTTGGTGGTGCTTCAGGAAGCTGCCTGTGCTTGGCCACCCCAGCTCCTAGCACAAGTCTGCTCCAGACACCCTCTCTCTCCTTTACTCTCAGTTCCCTCTACCTAATGAATAACATCCATCTTACATCCTCCACATTCTACAACATTCTGTTATCTTCTGTATTTTCCTACCTATCACTAAAGGAAGGTTGGGAGGGAGGGGTGTACACTAACTCATTCCCCTTTTCCCCATGTCAGAAACCAGCAAAACTGACTCTGAGTAGGTGTTTTGTTTCTAAGATTTGTAACTTTGAGGGACCCCAGGCTGATCACTGTTCTCCCACTTCTCTCTCCAAACACAATTAAGCCTGGCTAATATCGCTAACCATTTCTATACAGTTTTTAATTTCTGCTGTTTCAAACCAGGAATTATTTCACATTTTTTTGATTTCCATAAAGATAGATAGTTCTTGGACAGTCTTTAATTTTATAGTAATTTTTAAAACTCTGTTACATTATAGAGAGCTTATGGTTTCTGCTTATTGGGCAATTATAGGATGGTGAATTGTTAAATTTTATGCAGAGGGTATCATATTGTATTTATCATCTACTATTCACTTTTTATATTCCACATTTTGTTTTCCAAATTTATCTACCTGCTGTAGGTATATCTTATTCATTTGTTTTCATTGTTATTTAGAATTTTATTTATGAATATTCCATTATTGATTCACTCTCCAATTGGTAGACACTATGACTAACATCTTTCTATTTCTATTTTTGAAGGAAAACAATGCTTCACTGAGCATATTTATATGAAACTCCTTTTTCTATGAATGCAAGGTTTCTCTAGGATGGGTGCCTAAATTATAATTGCTTGATCATCAATTATACAATATGCTGCTTTGCTAGTATCCCCAGAGGTGTCATATAGTTTATAAATTCTCATCAGAGGCTTATAAGAGTTTTCCCTCTATTCCTGCCTGATAATTTTTAATTTTTGCCATTCTGATGGTTGTACAATATCCCTGAGGAAAGATATATGTCTTCAGATTGAAGAAACTCGAGTCCTGAGCAAAATAGATAAAAACAAATCATACTTAGTGACACCATAGTGAAACTTCAGAACACCAAAGACAAACAGAAAAATCTTAAAAGCAACCAAAGAGAAAATACAATTTACTTACAATGGAAGGACACAGAGACAGAAAGCAGATTTCTCCTTGGCGATTACAGAGGTCAGAAGACAGTGGGGTGGTATCTTCACAACGCTGCTGGGGAAAAGAAACCCATCAAGCTGGGGCTGTATTTTTTTTTCTAAGGGGTTAGATCTCTGCATCCTGCGTTGACCTCCCTTGCCTTCTTCAGAAATAGATATTGCTCCCTGACCAAAGGGGTGGGCATGGGTCTAAAGCTGAGCAAACCCTACAACTTCATGCCCTCTGGTCACGTGATTGGTCCAAAAAGCGAGCATATAAGAAAAGAAAGACAGAAAGAGCTTTGAAGACTGTCAGTCTGCCCTCTTGGCGTGCTGGAGATGCAGCCTCTTTGCCTTGTCCACTAGCTTGTGAGGTCCTGACAGGAAGCTTTCCAGAAATAGACACAGAACAAGAGAGGATCTAAGAGGTTCTGGTCAGCATTCATTTGTTCGATGAACAAAGGTATGAGAGAGAGGTAGGGATCAGAGCAGGTGAGGTGTCTAGACTGGAAAGGTTTATCCCAACCACCTGGATAGATGAGAGGCAGACAGAAAAAGCAATCATTGGATGAAAGCAAGTTCCACCCAGGATGAGCTTTGATAGGCACTAGCTGTCAACAAGTTTGTGGTTCAGGAAACAGAGCAACTCCATTTGTATCCACCACCACCCCTCCCCAACACACACAGGCACAGGAGCCATATGGATCGGAATGTTCTTGTGGTGTATATCTTATGTTCTTTTTGTTCAAACTAAAAACAGCATAGTTCATTTAAATCACAGAATTCCAGACTGTGTGAGAACATCACTATACATCATTGTTCTAAATCAGTTATATCCCAGTGGGAGTCTAAGTGGTTCAAAAATCAGAGCTGCCTTAAGAAGTAGCTTGATAGAGCTTTGTAGGGTGATATATGTGCACTAAAGCTTTTTCATTTTCACATCAACTTTGATTTCATAAGCTGAGAGAGAGAGGAAATAGGAATGACATGCCAGCCAAGCCTCCTCTACTTGGGTAAGGAACAGCCCAACATTCGCCCATACCATCCCATACCATGTTTCCTATCTGCATATGATTTTGAGAGAAGGGAGGGCACCCTTCTCTCCCAGAGCACGTGAAGTAGCAGAAGAAAAAAAGCAACCAAAAGAGAATCTCTGTGTGTGTCTCCCTCTGTCTGTCTGTCTCTCGCGTCTCTGTCTCTGTCTCTGTCTCTCTCTCTCTCTCTCTCTCACTTTCTCTCTCACCAGACACACACACACAGTGTTAAATGATCCCAGATCTTTTTTGAACTCCTGAGATTCCCTTATTAGGACCCCAAGAGCCCACGGAAGGGAAACTTATACCAGAAGACAAATGAAGGCTCACATGAGAAGCTAGGTTCAAGCACTTGGCTGAGGACTTGAGATAATGCAAGTAGCAGAAAGCTAAAACTGAAGATGAAAGCAAACTACAGGAGGTGATCCAGCAATGACATGGCCATCCTAACACAGGTGAGCGCATCTACAAGTCACAGTGGCACCTTGGCACCAGACCATGAGGGGCGTAAAGAAAACTGGAATTTGAGAGACCTGGAGCCAGAATGCACCTGGCCGGGGATCAGCATCGCTCTCCAGGGTCATTCTTAGTCACCTGTCCGTGGGAGCTGCATGAGTCAAAGTGGTTCTGGTCTGGACTGAATCTCAACAGTGGATACAAGAGCTAGAAAAGGCAGTGAAGGCGGCGTGAAGCCCAGAGCAATAAAAATACATATCAATAAAAGGCATTAGTAGCACTGCTAGACATATAAAACCTGAGATTTTTGTGAATTTCAGTTATTAAAAGAGGTGAGTGAGGAAAAGAAAAGGAAGGAAGACAGGAGCTAGCAGAAGAGGAAGGGGTGGTGGCCGAGGAGGGACACACAGGTGCCCAGGGTGTGTCCTCAGCTGCCCTCCTCTCCCATCCCTACCTAAGGAGATGGTGAGCAAATCAGGTAAGCACTAAGTCTCCAAAAGAACCACAACTTAAAAAAAAAATAGTGGTGTTGAAGTTCTGAATAAATATGCCTTCAGTTGGAACTGCTTGATCTTGATCTTTGCATCAGGAGAAAAATCATAAGGAAGAAAGTAGATGGGATCATTTTAAAAATAAAGAGTTAGTTGGCAGATGACCATGGTAGGAAGATGAAAAGTGAGGGAAGTCAGATGATTCTAAAATTCACATTAACAAGAATTGAAGAAAACAGACACCATTTACATTCCATGTGGAATAATGAGGTGTCAGCAGGCATCAGCTGAATGAAAAATACTGGAGAAATGATTCCTTTTTTAATACTTGCAACCAAAGCTCTAGTTGAAAATAAATGCAGAATCTTGCAGCTGGCAGTAGAGATCGCAACCATCTCCCTCAGCAGAAAACAAGGACTGACTCAGAAAGCTTATAAGGCAGAAGACAAAGAACAGAAACTGTCAGCTGCAGGAGAGGCTGTTCATGGAGATTTCAAGAAATGGAGGGTGAATTACAGTGAAAATAATTTATGTAAAAATCTGTTGGAACACCTTGCAAAAAAAAAAAACAAACCCTGGATCCAGATATTTTCTTTCTAATGCATCAAAAAGTCTTCTATGGAAAAGAAAGAAGGTGACTTCCTGAGTCAAAACTGCAGAAAGCAAACCCAAAGATTGGCATACTTCAGAGTTCTCAGAAATAACACCAAACTCAGGAAAACCTACTGAGTAACTCCTATCAGTAAGAGCACTTGGGTGCCAGCCTGGCTCTCCCTGTGTGCACAGGGCTCTCCCCTCCCTACTGTGCCATTTCTCTTTCTTGCTATAAACAAGGCAGGCGTAGGATTGAATTAGTTGTGAATTGGCTTCCTACCTAGGTAGAGGGACATAGGACATGTCAGGGATAATTTTACTCTGATCTGTACGCAAACATGATTTAATTGGAGAAAAGCTGCCAGAATGTCCATTCTCTCCCACACCCTCTGATTGACAGGCTCCCTGACTCTCTTTGCTAGAGAACACAATAGGGGTATCTCCATCATTAATCAAATAGGTTTGCCTGGAAGTAAACAGCAGAGATAAGGAGTATGTGGTGCCATGTTAATGGCACTGAGACATGTGCTATAGAGTCAAGCTACCAGTCCTCCCAGAACCCTTCCAGGCGTGAGTTTCCACATGGTTTTGGTATTCAAATAGCAGCTCAGATGCACGTTCAGTAAATTACTGTCTCATCACAGCCCTGTCTTGCTGTGATCTGTTGGAATTTTTTGCAGCTTCCCGTAGTGAAAGTTTGCTCATGATTCTTTATTCCCTGAGAATATTAGACTATTCCTCTCTTTCTGCAATTCTTTCATCATCCATCTGAGACCATGTGGGTCTCAAGTTTAGGTCTGGGATTTACATATAAATATGAAGTTATAGACAACAACTTAGTGATGAAATACTGCCTTGACTTGTAAATTAATCTATTAATTAAATTCATACAGAGAAAAGGTTTTAGTTTTCAAGAAAGTTTTCAAGACCTGGGGTGAAGTGATTTCTTCATAATCCTCTCCACCGTCCCCATATCTCTGACCCCCAATCATCTACTTCACAGAAAAAACTAAAGCCACAGACAGGAATGACCTCAAACTCCTGCCACTGACCCTAAAAGCCACCAGGACCTACATTCTCCTTTTCCCCTTTCCCATTTTCCAGTGAAAATGCACCCCTGTTCTGCATCTGGTAACCTGGGTCTCAGATTCCATCCCCCCATCCACACCCCCGCCACCTACCTCCTCGGTTCTTGGCCCCATCCTCCTTGCTTATATACCCACTCTGCCACCTCCTTCCCCACACACACTCAAGTGTCTCTTGAGTTCCTGGAATACTCCAACCATTGCTCTCTCTTCTGCTTCCCTTCGTGGCCAAGCTTAGTTGAGGGTATTGCATCCACCGTCACAAATTCCTATTCCTCGCCCCCATTGTGTCCAGGGAAGGAGCCCTGCACGGTCACCTACAGTTTTTGATAAATACAATATATAATTTTGACTTTTCAAAAGCACCTTAACTTTTAAAAATTTATTCCTATTAAAAAACAAACCAACATCCAGTCAGTCAACAAGTGTTTATTGAGTTCTGGCTAGTGCGGGGCATTAAGGCTGGAGCAGTAAATAAGTATTGTCAATCATGGTGTTTACATAAAGAGGGAAAAGAGAGCCAAGCAGCAAACAGGTAAAAGTGAAAAAGGTAATTCAAGAGGGTAATAAGTGCTATGGAGACAGAGGAAACTACAGTGATGGGCTAGAGAGTAACTATGGAAACCACATCGCATTTCCAAGGGAAGCATCTCTGAGATGGCATTTAAGCTGAAGGCAACTGTGCAAAGGTGTTGGGCCAGAGAATCACAGGCAGAACAAACAGCAAACTCTGAGTGATATGACAACATAGCATCTGCATGTACAAAAGGGGAGACCAGAAAGAAAGCAAGAACGTGGTGTTGCTGGGCATGGAAATGGCTTCTGAGTCACAACTGGGAAGGACCAAGCCTGGAAGAGCAGTGAGCCTGTGTCCTTGCAGCTGGAGTACAGCGCCTCCCTTCCACTGGCCTCTTAAGTAGAAATGTGTTGGAGGGGTGGCGAGCATGGAAAAGGATCTATTGCCTGTATCGTTCACCTTCCAATCCCAACTTTAGGAGCCAGTAAACAAATGAGCCAAACTTGGACTTGAAACAAGCTGGGTGGTTTTTAGAACAGACCGAGCTAGAGCCTGAAGCAAGACAGATCCAGCCCAGCTCCTCTGCTTCCATCTCCCAACTCTGAGCTGCTGAGGAAAGTTCTGAGAGTGGTTCCTGCAAGCCACTCCTGGGCATACAGTGGGGCCCTATGTCAAGGGAAGGCCCCTGAAGTGGGTGTGTTCTTTTGTGATCAGCTTCAGTGGTCTCTGAACCCAGAACCAACTCAAGACTTGAAGGGCGCCCCAGTGCCTGGGAGAGAAAATGAGAGAATATCCCAGGAAACTCTCCCAGAGCCAAGCCCCACCCACACGCTGATGTGCTGTGCCTGGTGTTTGCTCCCACCCAGCCCTGAACCAGGAGGAAACTCACAAACCCCGTGTGAGACTGGGCACGGGGACCTGGGAAGTGGGAAGGAGCTACTCCCTCATGTCTTTTCTCCCAGCTTCTGACAGAGCACACTGGCTCCATTGGAAGTTTGGATTTACCCATCTTCCCTCCCTGGGAATTTCCTTGCATCTCCAAATCCTTTGGTAGCCTGTATCTTACTTGGAAAAGACTTGGCTCTTCCTGGAACCCACTGTGCTTCTGACTGTGGACTAGTACAGGGAGCTGGTGATGGGGGTCAAACAGACATCCAGGGGCGCAGGGGAAGAGAGAAAGTCAGGTGGAGGATTAATTACAAAGACGACGACCAAGGGGTAAAAGTCATGCTCAGCAACAGAATGCCAAGGACAGAAGGAACAGAGGTTTGGAGGACAGTGCAGAGGCTGGCACCTGAGTTTCCTGGTCCAAAGACCCCAGAGACCTGTGTACATCCTGAGGATGAAGGAACTGCAGGTGAGATCAAAGACCTGGGGACTGAGCTCTGGAGCCCAAGGGGCTCTGCTAGGACCCGCCAGTGGAACACAACACACAAGCCCCTCTCACCTCCAGGCATGCTGCCCGGCAGCCCCTGTGCCAAGGGGGCCGTGGGCAGCGGCAGTTGCAGCAATCATGGGTGTCTGTCCCTGCGTGATATTTGAAGCCAGATAACTTGTCCAGGGTCACATGGGTCAAGAAGCAGTGAGTCCAGGAGCTGAGGCAGCCCGTGCACTTCAATGTCTGGTCACTTCTTCCTGGGCGTGGGTTTGATCTTCTTTTTCAATCTGATCCACAAAGAGAAACATAAAAATGCACAACAATGATAAGCGATGTTCTCTCTCTCTCTCTCTCTCTCTCTCTCTCTCCTTAGTAACATAGTCGTGAATTTGTATACTAACTTTTCAGGTTATTATTCTTCTAGGGAATTGAGTCTTAGAATTCATTTTTAATTTCTTAATTCTAGTAGTACATATTATTTGGCCAAATAATATAATACTTATATATTATAATATATATATATTAAATAATACAATACTTTTCCTGACCTGAGGCTAGGAAAATATTGTTAATAAGTTCTTCTATTTTTCTTTATAGTAATTATTTCTTTCATGTTGAATCATTAGAGGTAGTTTTATTTTTTTAAGTGGATTTTTTTTTTGTTAAAGATTTATTTTTATTTATTCATGCATACAAGAACTGGACTTTAGGCCAGAGGTGCTGGGGGTGAGAGGATGCACCAAAGACAGAGGGGGAGCAGAACAGGGGTATCTACTGAGATACACTGCTGAGGGAGCAGCAGGCAAGACAAGAGAGGTCTGCTGGGCCATGTGGGTCAGCTCCCTAGCTAGGGATCAAACTCAGGCCCTCAGGCCAAAGTGGTGATAACGCTGAGACTTAAACCCTAGGCCACCAGGGAGGGCCCAGAGGTAATTTTAAAACACAAAAAAGCAGAAAGGAAAATCAAAGTACCAGCCCACACCTCAAGAAATCTAGTTTTACTGCCCATAGGCAGAACGACATGACTGTGCACACATACACGGAGTATACATGCTCCATAACCGTAGCGACATGAACCCATGTTGATAGGGAACAGACTGTGTTCAAAAGGAAGTGAACACCCAGGAAAGACATTATAAACATGTAGCCCCAGGCAAGCATTGCTTGCAAGCTTTTTCTCCAACCAAGGGATTACATTATATTAACTGTAATTTATGTGACCATCTTTTTTTTCTAATGTTGTGTTCATGGTTTCAGTATTGTTATAGTTCTACCCTAATTGATCTGAAAACTCAACACAATCCCATTCAAAGTGTAACCAGGTTGTAGTGTATAAAATTGACACAATGACACTAAAATTTCTATTGAAAAGTAGAGAAGCTAAAATAGGCAAAAACAATTTTTTAAATGAGGAACAATGGTGGCAAATTCACACTAAATGATTTTAATAATTTCAATACTTAGTATAAGGCTAGAACAATCAAGTGTTGTATTGGTGAAAGGAAAGATACATAAATGAACAGAACAGGATGGAAAGTCCAGCAATAAACTTACACATTAGAACCAACTGATTTTTGACAAAATTGCCAAAGTAATTTGGTGGAGAATATTTCAAGATAAGATGCTGGAGCTACTGAATATCCACATGCAAGAAAATTGAACCTCATACCATTTATAAAAATTATTGAAGATAGACAATGTAATGTACAACTAAAATTTTAAGTCTCTAGGAGAAAAATAAAAATTCTTACACACAACACAAAAATCCTATAAAGGAAAATAAAATGATAAATTGGACTTTGTCAAAATCTGAAACTTTGGTTCTTCACAAGACACTGTTAAGCAAATGAGACTGCAAGCCATAGGCTTGAGGAAATATTTGTAAGCATATATTTGATAAAGGACTTGTTTCCAGATACATTTCTAAGACTTCAAAACACAATAATAGGAAAATAACAACCTATTTTTTTTAATGGGCAAAAGACTAAGCACACACTTCCCCAATAAATATCTTTGGTATATGATATATAAGTTCATTAAAAGAATTTCAATACCATTAATCATTAGGGGTATGTAAAACTAAAGCTACTACTATACTACTATAAGATACTACTATACACCTATTAGAAAGGATAACATTTTAGAAGCTGATAATACCAAGTGCTGACAAAAATGCAGAGCATCTCCTATTGCTGCTGGGAATATAAAATAGTACAACTACTTTGTTGTACTATTTTGGAAAACAATTTAACAGTTTCTTATACATGCAGCCCTACTTATTTACTCATGAGAAAACTATCAGCCCTACTTATTTACTCATGAGAAAACTTATGCTCACATAAATGTTTATAAAAACTTTATTCATACTTGTCAAAAACTGATAACAACCTAAATATCTTTCAATTAGCAATTGGATAACAGTAATAGGTATATCCATACAATGGAATACTACTCAGCAGTAAAAATAATTCATGCAACAACAATCTCAAATGTATTATGCTAAGTGCAAAAAGTCAGACTCAAAAGGGTACATGCTCCATTTACACAACATTCTCAATAAGACAAAACAGTGGGAACAGAAAACAGATCAGTGGTTGTCAGGGACCTGGAGGTTGACTGCAAAAAAAGAAGTATGAGGGAAATTTTGAGGGCGATGAAAATATTCTGTCTTGATTGTGGTGGTAGTTATACTACTCTGTACATAGAACTATTTGGTGGAAAGTTTCAATTTTTTTGTATGCAAATTACGTATCAATAAGCTAGTATGTGGGTATGTGCAGATATGTTAACATGGTGTATTATGCACACAATTGGGGTACTTTTAAGGGTCAGGGGTGGTCCTTCATCTGACTGAAATCCCTCAACTCTGACTGCCCAAAGAAAACAGTGCTCAGTGATTTGAGGAACATAATCCTGCTTATACCCAACCACTGCTGCCCTGCTGTGTGTTTTTCTCCAGTGATACTCAACTGCCTGGAAATAAACAGTGAAAGCAGATGGTTGGATTCATCCAAAGTTGGAGTTTTCCCAAGAATGAGACCTATTCAGAGGGTACTGGAATATAGGGCTTATTGAAAGAGATTAAAATGTTAAGCCTGGCTTCTAATTTGCAAATTGAAGAAAGGAGGAAACTAGACGGATGGAAAAAGAAAAACTGGAGGATGGGGGAACTGGAGGTACCTGCAAAGTGTAAGAACAGTTGCTGATGAGACACTTGGCAAAGCAAGCTGGAGGAAGAGCAGACAGTCAATGGAGAGTTGGATGATTCATTGGTGATTTGAGAGATAGCAGTTGGTTTCCCTCCTTAGAGAATAATCGCCTACGAACAATTGTGGTCACATGCAGCTCCATGGAGCAGAGCTCAGCCAGCCCTCA
Source organism: Scalopus aquaticus (assembly GCA_004024925.1). Classification (NCBI taxonomy): domain Eukaryota; kingdom Metazoa; phylum Chordata; class Mammalia; order Eulipotyphla; family Talpidae; genus Scalopus; species Scalopus aquaticus. Next base: position 3,004 of record PVIJ01007025.1, on the reverse strand, counting down.
GCACTGACTCACAGCCTGGTCTCTGGGATTCTAAATCTACCTTAACCCTCTCAAACTTCCAGCTCTCTCACCCTCTGCATCTGATTTCCCTTCATCTTAATGCTCATTAATGGGTCTCTCCATGCTTCGCACAACCAAGCAGCCTCTCAGGCTCCCATTAACGGCCAGTTTGGCTTTTACTATGAAGGAGACTTCTTCTATCCATTCTCTCCATTCACTCTCACCTCTGCACCCCTTCTCATCAGCTCTTAATGTGCTCTAAGATACAGTTTCTTAAAAGTCCTACAAAATAAAATTGACAGGATCTGTGGAAGGCCAGGTTGGAAGTTAGGATGGTTCTTAGGTTTCCGACATGAGTGATTAAATGGGACAGTAGTTCTATATGCGGAGGCAGCAGACAAGAGGGAGAGCAAGTCTCGGTGGGGACAGAGTCAAGTGAAGACCAGTTACGTCTGACTATGTGCAAGTGGATCCTCCCGGCAAACAGGCCTCTATGTGAGTTTAATGTCGGGGTTGGAGTAAAGTTTGAAAGTCATCAGCATGCCATCCGTGGTTGAAACCCTGAGAGAGGCAAGCTGCCCCAGCAGAGGACTCAGAAGGGAATCCCAGGGCATGTTAAGAGTAACTGTTGGCAGGAAAGGAAGGCCCCGTGAAGGAGATGGAGAAGGAAAGTTCGCACAGAGCATGCTGAGTAGAAAGAGAGCAGTGAAAGGCAAGAGAACAGAAAATTTAACAATTGAGTGGGTGGTGAAAAATTCAACAGACAGCAACACTGATAGAAAGCCCTGAGGGAGTCAGCATTCACCAGGTAAAGCAACAATGAGGCCTGAGGAGCATCGCGTGGTGATAGCAGACGCTGTTGGTGCCGCACCTGCACTTCACCCTGAGGCTTCTGTGCTGCTGCCTGCCTTCCAGAGCCCTATCTTAGCCTGTGGCTTTTTCCTGCTGCTGCAACCCACCTTGCCATGTGCTTGGCAGGTCTGGTGTGTCAAGGAATTGATGCCCCCTTTGTCTCGAATAGGAGGATCTGAGGCGCATGTCCTACACATGTTCCCAGGGCTCCCCAACAGGGCTAAGCCCAGGGAGCCCACAGTGAGAGCTGGCTTGATGACATGCTTTCCATTGCTGCTTCCTGGCCTGTCCAACCTCCGCTGCCTTCAAGTGTTCCCTTCACCTCCCAAATAAACGGCTTTTGCCCTTGTGCTACTTCTAAAGCAATGACACAGGAGATATCCCAGTGAAGTGCTATGGGAAGAATCAGAGCACAGTCGAGGAGTATGTAGGATTTGGAGAGGTGAACATGATGAATTCACACTTTTCAGTTTTGCCTGAGAAGGGAAGAACAGACTAGGACAGAACCAGAGGTGAACTCAGTCATTAGGAAGACTCACAATCATTAGAGGTCATTGGGACTGCTGAACATGTTTAAAAACTAAAGGACTTTCTACATAATCAGAAAAGGTTGTGGTCATTAGGAAGGTAGATAAATAATGGAGGAGACAGGAGCAGAGGAGGAAGATCACAGGTATGAGTCGTAGGGGGAGGGACTGACCTGATCAGGAATAAGTGTTTCCTCCTCTGAGGCTGAGGGGAAGGTTTTAAAGGCAGATCCATATCCTGGCAAACTTTCAGGTAGGGGGGCTACTGGTAAAGGCAGACTGGTCGTAAAAGGGGCTGGGGTGCATCCACCATGGCGCACCAATCCTTAAGACTCTAAGACACTTCCTGTTTGTGCTCAGCATTCAAGACTGGGATCAGCAGCTGGGATGCTGGAGCAGAGCAGATGGATCACCAGCTTGGTAGATGAGAGATCTGTGGGTTGTGTGTAGCAAGAGGATGGCTGACAAGATTAAGGCTATTAGCGAATGGTTTCCCAAGTGGTCTAGACTGAAGACAGGCAACCAGGCGGGCCTGACAGATGGGACAAGGCACAGGTCAGAGAACTAGAGGCTTCTCCAGGTAACCCAAGGCTCTGCCTAAGCACTTGCTCTGCTAGGCATTGTGCTATGGGGCCAGCAGGATGTAGGAAGCTGAGGTAGAGCAAGATTCAAGAGTTGAGTCACCCAAACTCATGAAAGTAATCATGCAGCCTGAGAAGTGGTCTGGGCAAAAGCCAGATCTGAAAGCAAAATGTTCAGGCCTTTTTCCTAAGTCTGCTGTTACCTGGGAAATTAGGAATTTCTGATTTTATTTGAGTTTAGGTGAATAAAACCAACAAGGCTGGGTCCAGACAAATCTGTGGCTAAGATGACATTTGCTTTCACTCTCTCCCGTCTCCTCGCTATATCCCACTTGAACTCCACATCCAAACAGCCATCATGCAACTCATTGCAGATGTGACTTGAAGTCACCAACACAGGTAACAGGCCTCTGAGACATTTCTTTCCTCTGCTCCATACATTTCCTAACCACCTCCATGTATCAGAACTTACCTGTCCCAGGTGCCCTTTACTCGGGTCCCTAGGGAGGACCTGAATTAATGACTAGGTAACCTTGTGTATAAATTCCTGCTACAGATTTCGTGACTGGCAGCCTGTTACTTCCTTTACAAATCAGCCTCACCTGATCTTGCCCTCTTTTGATGCTTTCACTTTTAGTGCCATAAATGAGGCATCTTCTACATTTTTCTGCTACGCATCACCAGTAATGTGAATCATTTCTTCACGGATAGTTTATGTCAGTGTTTCTCAAAAGGTAGTCTGTGCACCACCTGTGCCACTATTCTGGGGATGAGGGATTGCTTGCTGAAAATGCAGATCCCCAGAGCTCACTGGTGACACAAAGAATTAGATACACTGACAGTATCTTTAACATGCTCCCCAGTTGATTCTCCTGTGTACTAAACCTGGGAGCCTCATCTGACATGCACACACAGTAATGTACATGCTAAGCAGGTGCTGGTATCAGAGTGGTTATGAGAATCTCAAATACAATTAACACCTACTATGAACTTAGAAGACAGATTAATTTCCAAACATTAAAACATTAAAAGGACTAATCATTG